>CADEHL010000773.1:0-29729 GCA_902827135.1 Harpagifer antarcticus
ATTCTGTGTTTTGAAATACTGTTTTCTTGCAATATGATTTGCTGATATTGAATCTTTGCTCCCTCCAGTATATATATCATTTTGGCGGTGTGTGTGTGAGGAAATAGGTAGTAGGTAGACAAAGATATTAGACATGGTGTGTGTGTGTTTAAAGTGTGTTTTCCACCAGCGACACACACACACACTTGTTGTAGCAATAAGTGCTTCTGTGAGGTGTCGAGCTAAAGATCACCAGGTGCTAATTGAACCCATTGTGTTATTGCCGTTAATCCAATGAACTAAAAGGAGATGGTTCGTGTTCGACAGAGGGTACAGCTTCAGATAACTTTACACTTTGATATCTTTTGTGGTAATCTGCCCGGTAACACAAAACCAACATCTCTAAAAAACTATATATTGAGAGTTTCTTGAAGGCAGCAGGTTAATAACTTCCTTAAAGAGCTTCTGAGAAAAGTGAGATTTAAGAAAAACAACTTCAGAAAAGTCATATTTGTCTTTGAGTTAACCCGATTAAATTGTTGTATCTACAGTTTAGATGTTTTTCAGAAACTTGTTTTTATCTCACAGACGTTGATCTCTCTTCCTTCTTCTCTAATAACTATACAAGTACAAAGTAAAAACACAATAGCCTCAACCATGGTCTTTCGTCAAGGACTGATGCTATGTCTTTCTAGAGAAACCCCTGATATATAAGTTGAGTTTAATTCAGCCTGCTGCCTTCAAGAAGCTCCTCAGATAACGTCCACACTCACAGAGGCACTTCCAAAGATGGCGGTGACCCTCAGAGTGCCTGTCTTCACTTCCTGTCAACATTTAAAATGTGTTTACACTCACAAGGTGTTCTTTGGATGAACCTAAACATAAACAAAGAAGGTATTTCCACACTGGCTTGCTTTCAACCTTAAGCAATTCTGTTTGTCTAACTCAATGTCTCCTAACTTTTTAACTCATTTGAATCAATCTTAATGAGTTAAGTCGTCCCAAATTCAGTTAAGTGCAACTTCAATTAAGTGCAACTTCAATTAAGTCCAACTTCAATTAAGTCCAACTTCAGTTAAGTCCAACTTCAATTAAGTCCAACCTCAATTATGTCCAACTTCAATTAGGTCCAACTTCAATTAAGTGCAACTTCAATTAGGTCCAACTTCAATTATGTCCAACTTCAGTTAAGTCCAACTTCAATTAAGTCCAACTTAAATTAAGTGCAACTTCAGTTAAGTCCAACTTCAATTAAGTCCAACTTAAATTAAGTCCAACTTAAATTAAGTCCAACTTCAGTTAAGTCCAACTTCAGTTAAGTCCAACTTCAATTAAGTCCAACTTAAATTAAGTCCAACTTCAGTTAAGTCCAACTTCAATTAAGTCCAACCTCAATTATGTCCAACTTCAATTAGGTCCAACTTCAGTGATGTCGAACTTCAATTATATCCAACTTCAATTAAGTCCAACTTCAATTATGTCCAACTTCAGTTAAGTCCAACTTCAATTAAGTCCAACTTAAATTAAGTGCAACTTCAGTTAAGTCCAACTTCAATTAAGTCCAACTTAAATTAAGTCCAACTTAAATTAAGTCCAACTTCAGTTAAGTCCAACTTCAGTTAAGTCCAACTTCAATTAAGTCCAACTTAAATTAAGTCCAACTTCAGTGATGTCGAACTTCAATTATATCCAACTTCAATTAAGTCCAACTTCAATTATGTCCAACTTCAGTTAAGTCCAACTTCAATTAAGTCCAACTTCAATGAAGTCCAACTTAAATTAAGTCCAACTTCAGTTAAGTCCAACTTCAGTTAAGTCCAACTTCAATTAAGTCCAACTTCAGTGATGTCGAACTTCAATTATATCCAACTTCAATTAAGTCCAACTTCAATTATGTCCAACTTCAGTTAAGTCCAACTTCAATTAAGTCCAACTTCAATTAAGTGCAACTTCAGTTAAGTCCAACTTCAATTAAGTCCAACTTAAATTAAGTCCAACTTAAATTAAGTCCAACTTCAATGAAGTCCAACTTCAATTAAGTCCAACTTCAATTATGTCCAACTTCAATTAAGTCCAACTTCAATTAAGTCCAACTTCAATTAAGTCCAACTTCAAAAAACAATCTGATGGACATTTGGAAAAGAGAAAGTCTCTATACTATTAAATGACTTTCTGTCGACATTAAGAGATTAAGTTAAACCAACTTGATTTAAATTACATGTGTGAACAAGTGTTCATTTTACTTTTGGTTGGACCAGCGCTACTTACTTAGTCCTGACCTTAATATATAATATAAATCAACCTTAATAAGTTACGTAAATTCAGTTCTACCCAAGTATAGTTAATACTCTCATCCATCTTCTACGGCTTATCGTTGACTTTAATTAAATCAACAGATTACACATAATTAGGTTAGTCGGAAGTTGATAGTATCAAGTTGAACTTATTAATTTGTATTTAAACTTAATATTATTGCTTTCAACTAACCTAGTTATCTATTGACTTAATAGATTTAATTAAAGTCAACAATGACATGTTTTCAGTGTACGCTGAATCAACGCTTGCAATTTAAATGGCGACCGAACCCAATTAAATGTAATCAAACAGAATTGCTAAATATATCAGAATCAGAGTTACAGCAGAAGAGAGCCAAAGACGATGTTAGCTAATAGCATGCAGATAATACTTTCCGTGTTGTATTTAGGTTCATCCCAAGAGTTATTTCTGAGTGTTTGTGTGCAGAAGACGGGAGTAAGAGTCGATTCATGTTTCATTTCAACCCCCAGAGCTGAGAGACGAGCCTCTCGAAGACCTCCGGTGCTCTCCATGAATGATTAGTGAGAAACGAATGGCACGCGATGCACTTTACACCCGAGAGATGGACCTCAGTCAGGATTTAAAAGAATGTAAAACTCCAGATTCAGAAGATAATAGACGGACGGAAAGACGTTTTTATTTTTTATATATATTCACAGATTTTAGACTTTTACTATTATATCGCCTTTACGTGCACGGACGGTCGCATGAAGGCTCGTCTCTCAGCTCACTTCAACCTTCAGATATTAATATTCTCATGTTCATGAAAGTGCATGACCGTGAGGAAAGAGGAATGGAAGGAGGGACATTATTTACACGTGTTTAGTGAGTAAAATGAAAAGTACGGAAGCCCTTAAGTGCCATTTTTCAAGCTTAGTTTCACCATAATGAGTATACAAAATGTTGTCTTGAGATCAAGACTTATTTAACGTACTTATATATACTTAATTGATCCTTTATCTTTAAAACGAAGAGGTTTTTCTTGAGATTTCCAGATAACATTCTTTTTTCAAGATGATAAAATTAATTTAGAATCACATGAAAGAAATAGATTAAACTGTACAACGTTTGTCATTATTGACTAAACACGGAAGCCCTAAAGTGCACATTTTCAACCTTTGTTTGACCTTAATGAGTATACTTATAATACTTATTTTACTTACTTATATATACTTAATGGATCCTTTATCTTAAAGAAAACATTTTGACCAAGATAAGAGGATTTTCTTGAGATTTCCAGATTAAAAAACGATTTTTTTTAAATAACAAAATGAATTTAGAATCACAAGAAAGATATATAATAAATTAAACTGCATAATGTCTGTCATTATCGACTAAATATAGCATATGTAATCTAAAAGAAGAGAAATATCTTCGTATTTTGAGAAAATCAATGAAAGGTATTCATTCAAAATGGCTGTTTTGGGCTTCCGTACTTTTGCATGAAAACCGTTGCATAGAAAATAAAATATGTACATTTCTATGCATGTAAATCAAATGTAAATTGCCTGAAAGATGACAAATCCCTTACAATTACATTTCTTTGATGTATTTCATTCTATATAATGTATTGTGCATCTATCTTCTACCCGAACATTAACATGAATCTCTAAAGTGCAAAACTTTTATCGCAAGATTTCTCTGACTTTTTTTCAATTGTTCAACTTTGATTTTGGAGACACAACCCTGCACAGAGACCCTGAGTACTGCCATATTCTTCCATAAAAAGATAATTTGGCACGACAGATGTGTGAACACCTCTCTGGAGATACGACAATGTGACTTTGTGCATAGAAATGAAAATGTACTCCGCATAGCTTGAGTTGGAAGTGCTTAGTTTTCACTGAAACCTTGTTTTCCGTTCTTCTAAATCACGTGTGAATAATTGAGCAGCCTGTAATCAATACTCCTGTTTACACTCACTGCTACAGGTAGAGAAATACGACAGGTAGATGCAGTACTTTTACTCCAGCGCTACGAATGTGTGTGTGGATATATGATTTCTGATTCGCCCGGTAACTCGTGCTTTAGCTTAAAAAAGAAAAAGGGTTTTTCACCAAGATGAGACGTTTTTGTTGAGATTTACAGATAAGAAAAGCTGTTTTTCAAGATGACAAAATGAAAGAGAAGAGATGTCATATATTAAACTGTATAAAGTAGGTATTTATAGCATTACATGTCACTTGTTAGACGCTTTTATCCAAAGCGACTTACAGACTCAATACTGTGGGCAATCCCCACAGGAGCAATTTGAGGTGAAGTGTCTCAGGGACACAATGACATGCAGCGGGGTTTGAACCTGTGACCCCCTGACCCCAACACCAAGGCGCTATCCACTGCGCCACACGCCTCCACTAGCACTCCAATAGCAAAAACAACATTTGTGGTTAGGACTGTAGACAGAAATATCTTCAGATTTTGAGAAAACAAATCGAATGTACTCGTCGTCCCCAGTTCTCTACTCACATTAGGAGAATAGCGTTTTGTATTGCAAGTTTTCCCAATGATTGAATATGCGAATGAGGCGTCGCGTAACGCACAATGTGGGTGTTTTGGGGGGAAATCTACTGACAAAAATCAACAAACGTAAGAAATTAAACCCCTAAATGTGGATTTTTGAAGATTTAGAATTTCTGAGCGAACGAAGACGAGTTACCGGGTCGAATGTAAATTCCCTCAATCAGCACTTTGTTCACAGCCGTACCTTAGAAAGCTCACCTTCACAGCCTCATGACGGAAACTCCCGCAGTTACTAGCGTTTCCTTTCTTAATGTGTGAACTGGAGATGAACCGGGTGTCGGGGTGTTTTCATGGTCGTGTGTGTGATGATAGGAAATCAGGATTTCAGCTACACACCTTGTTTCTGTGGATCTTTTGTATTCTTTTTTTATTCTACATTTTCTTCGATGTTTACGAGTATTTTCATGGTCTTATATTGTGTATTTGTTTTGTCTTGTACCACAGTATAGCCATTATCAATGTGTGTCAAGTCACGTTTGAACTGAAAAAAAAAAAAAAGACAGATCAATATATATGAAGCAAAATAAACACAATCATTTGTACAGACGTGTCTCGTTTCTTTTTGAAAGGGCCTCTACTTTAAAGAGTCCTCTCCTGCTGATGTTCAGGTGTATATCAGTATGTAGTGTCTCTACTTTAAAGAGTCCTCTCCTGCTGATGTTCAGGTGTATATCAGTATGTAGTGTCTCTACTTTAAAGAGTCCTCTCCTGCTGATGTTCAGGTGTATATCAGTATGTAGTGTCTCTACTTAAAGAGTCCTCTCCTGCTGATGTTCAGGTGTATATCAGTATGTAGTGTCTCTACTTTAAAGAGTCCTCTCCTGCTGATGTTCAGGTGTATATCAGTATGTAGTGTCTCTATTTTAAAGAGTCCTCTCCTGCTGATGTTCAGGTGTATATCAGTATGTAGAGTCTCTACTTTAAAGAGTCCTCTCCTGCTGATGTTCAGGTGTATATCAGTATGTAGTGTATCTACTTTAAAGAGTCCTCTCCTGCTGATGTTCAGGTGTATATCAGTATGTAGTGTCTCTACTTTAAAGAGTCCTCTCCTGCTGATGTTCAGGTGTATATCCAGTATGTAGTGTATCTACTTTAAAGAGTCCTCTCCTGCTGATGTTCAGGTGTATATCAGTATGTAGTGTCTCTACTTTAAAGAGTCCTCTCCTGCTGATGTTCAGGTGTATATCAGTATGTAGTGTCTCTACTTTAAAGAGTCCTCTCCTGCTGATGTTCAGGTGTATATCAGTATGTAGTGTCTCTACTTTAAAGAGTCCTCTCCTGCTGATGTTCAGGTGTATATCAGTATGTAGTGTCTCTACTTTAAAGAGTCCTCTCCTGCTGATGTTCAGGTGTATATCAGTATGTAGTGTCTCTACTTTAAAGAGTCCTCTCCTGCTGATGTTCAGGTGTATATCAGTATGTAGTGTCTCTACTTTAAAGAGTCCTCTCCTGCTGATGTTCAGGTGTATATCAGTATGTAGTGTCTCTACTTTAAAGAGTCCTCTCCTGCTGATGTTCAGGTGTATATCAGTATGTAGTGTCTCTACTTTAAAGAGTCCTCTCCTGCTGATGTTCAGTTGTATATCAGTATGTAGTGTCTCTACTTTAAAGAGTCCTCTCCTGCTGATGTTCAGGTGTATATCAGTATGTAGTGTCTCTATTTTAAAGAGTCCTCTCCTGCTGATGTTCAGGTGTATATCAGTATGTAGTGTCTCTACTTTAAAGAGTCCTCTCCTGCTGATGTTCAGGTGTATATCAGTATGTAGTGTCTCTACTTTAAAGAGTCCTCTCCTGCTGATGTTCAGGTGTATATCAGTATGTAGTGTATCTACTTTAAAGAGTCCTCTCCTGCTGATGTTCAGGTGTATATCAGTATGTAGTGTCTCTATTTTAAAGAGTCCTCTCCTGCTGATGTTCAGGTGTATATCAGTATGTAGTGTCTCTACTTTAAAGAGTCCTTCTATCTAGTTAGCAATACTCTTTCAGTGCAGCAGGGGTCAGACTCTCTCTCTCTCTAATACTCAGTGTATGAGTTAAACGCAGTATAAGCACGTGCTCGATAGAGAGTGAGTATAACTGAGAGCAGTTTGTAGTAAAACCTGTTGACTTACCTCAGCAGTGTGTTAATAACACAGGAACACCCTCCATTAATCATGAGCAGGTTGAACCCGAGTTTACGGTTTCTCCCTGTTCCGGTTTAACGCACACACACACACACGCACACACACACACACACACACACACACACACACACACACACACACACACACACACACACACCCTCAGAGAAGACAAAGAGACGAACACTTAGTCCTCGTGCAGAGCTGAAAACTGTGTCAGAGTTTTATCAAAATCATGTGTAATATAATGAAATAATAAAAAATGCAATTTGCCAGGTGTTTAGTTTATTTATTTACTTCCTGTCTGCGGACTTTTCAATGTTCTGTTGCTGCTTTGAGTTTATTTCCTTTTTGGTCTCTTTTCCGCAGAGGTGTAAAGTAACTAAGTACATATACTCAAGTACGCTACTTGGGTAAAATTAGAAGTACTCAGGTCTTGTACTTAGTAAAAGTAGAAGTACTCAGATCTTGTACTTGAGTAAAAGTAGAAGTACACAGATGTTGTACTTGAGTAAAAGTAGAAGTACTCAGATGTTGTACTTGAGTAAAATTAGAAGTACTCAGATCTTGTTCTTGAGTAAAAGTAGAAGTACTCAGATCTTGTACTTGAGTAAAGTAGAAGTACTCAGATCTTGTACTTGAGTAAAAGTAGAAGTACTCAGATCTTGTACTTGAGTAAAAGTAGAAGTACTCAGATGTTGTACTTGAGTAAAATTAGAAGTACTCAGGTCTTGTACTTAGTAAAAGTAGAAGTACTCAGATGTTGTACTTGAGTAAAAGTAGAAGTACTCAGATGTTGTACTTGAGTAAAAGTAGAAGTACTCAGATGTTGTACTTGAGTAAAATTAGAAGTACTCAGATCTTGTTCTTGAGTAAAAGTAGAAGTACTCAGATCTTGTACTTGAGTAAAAGTAGAAGTACTCAGATGTTGTACTTGAGTAAAAGTAGAAGTACTCAGATGTTGTACTTGAGTAAAAGTAGAAGTACTCAGATGTTGTACTTGAGTAAAAGTAGAAGTACTCAGATGTTGTACTTGAGTAAAATTAGAAGTACTCAGGTCTTGTACTTAGTAAAAGTAGAAGTACTCAGATCTTGTACTTGAGTAAAAGTAGAAGTACTCAGATCTTGTACTTAGTAAAAGTAGAAGTACTCAGATCTTGTAATTGAGTAAAAGTAGAAGTACTCAGATCTTGTACTTAGTAAAAGTAGAAGTACTCAGGTCTTGTACTTGAGTAAAAGTAGAAGTAGAGTGTAGGAATACTCTGTTACAGTAAAAGTCCTGCATTCAAAATGTTCCTCAAGTGAAAGACAGTGAAAGTATTCGTTGTGCAGATTGGTCCATTTCAGAATAATATATATGATATGTTTTATAATGATTGATCATGAAAGTGTTCTCAAAGCTGGTGAAGGAGCAGCTAGTCTGAATGGCTTTGTAGACTGCAGGGTAGCTGGTGAAGGAGCAGCTAGTCTGAATGGCTTTGTAGACTGCAGGGTAGCTGGTGGATTTACTCCAGGTGGAACTAAAGTCTGATTCAACACTTGATTAGATTTCACATCATTCAGCCAGATCTGGTAAGTAACTAAAGGTATTAAATACATGTAGTGGAGTAAAAGTACACCATGTACCTCTGAACTGTAGTGGAGTAGAAGTAAAAAGTAGCATACAAAGTTAAAATACGCAACTTAAGTACAGTACTTGAGTAAATGTACTTAGTTACTTCTCACCACTGGATAGTCAAGTAGTATAGAATGTGTATGATGAAACACGTGAAGTCAACATTCCAGTATCAGGGTCTACCGGCTTCACTTGAACGCATCACGAGGTTACCTGAACCCGAAGGTGTCTCCTCCTCCTCCTCTCCAAGCCGCACCCCTTCACTCTCAGGCGGATTCATCCAGGAAGAAACCCCGGAGGAACCACCGGCTTCTGTCCGATTTACAGAGCATTTCGGGGGGTTTACACACAGTCGCTTCCGCTGGTTTTGTCGCAGCTAAAGTCAACATGCTGATCAAAGAGTTGTGAGTATCTTAACTTTGTATTAAAGTGCATACAGAGTGGAGAGAAACTGTCTCTGTGGCTTAACTTTAATTATTTAACATTACAGAGAAAAGCAGGCCTGGTTAATACTGTAGTTTGTTGAAATACATACTCCATACATCTCGATGTGTTGTATCTATGTTGGTCTTTCTGTGGTTCTGCAGCAAATACTGGTTCAAGTATTTTTGACTCAAGGCGTTCAGAAATCCTGGGAATTTAACGTGTATTGGTTTTGAGGCAAAAAGTACAGACCCGCTCAATCATTAACTATATATTTTAAAGTTATTTAAGTATATCAATGTTGATCTGTGTGTTTTTAACTCCAACTTACCTTTACTGTGTTCGCTGTAAGCGTGCTGACTTTACGCTGCATTTTGGTGGGAAGAGGGAAGCAATGGGTGCGGAAAACAACATGTAAAGCTTATTTTTTATTGATTTAATGTATTCTATGAGATTTTGATGTAAGCCGAATTAAAAAAACACATCTCTAGTGTTCAGAATATATATATTTACATGTTATAAGGCATCCAGGTGAATTTATAGGCAAAGCAATGTTAAATTGGCATTTGTTCGCATGGGATTTGGTGTTTTTGAGCTTGGCTTATTGACACAGCCAAAAAAGGTGTATCCCAAATCTGAAATGAGCCCCAAAATAGCTCGTTTTAAGCACAGTTATGGATTATTTACCAAGGGAGATATCGTACAGAGATGTCACATGCTAACCAGAAGCTGACATCTGACCACGGTGCAAAGTACATTAAAGATTAGACTTCATTTTAGTCTTAGTCTGTAAAAAGTCATTTTGTTTTTCTGTCAGAGCCGGTTTATCTTTCCCATCGTCCTGCAGGTTCTCCTCTTTCACTCTGATCTGTTGGCATGAATTATTTAGGACCTGCCAGACTGCCAACAGGTGGCGGTTAATTGGCTGCTTTATCAGAGACAGGGGCTGACAGAGGGACAATGGGAACCTGGGCAGAGACATGCAAAAGACCCCTCTCTAACACACACACACACACACACACA
Source organism: Harpagifer antarcticus (assembly GCA_902827135.1). Taxonomy (NCBI): domain Eukaryota; kingdom Metazoa; phylum Chordata; class Actinopteri; order Perciformes; family Harpagiferidae; genus Harpagifer; species Harpagifer antarcticus. The sequence continues at coordinate 9,997 of CADEHL010000773.1, forward strand.
CACACACACACACACACACACACACACACACACACACACACACACACACACACACACTCCGTCCTGCAGTTCCACATACATGTACATATACAAACATAGTGGACATTAAGAGACATACACATATCATCAGTCATACACCGTTTGAACAAACACAAGACGCACATACTGACAATGGCGACCTATTGCACAACCCTCATGGCCAACATTTACAAGTACATTTCATTTCATGAGAATGTTAAGAAGCTTAATGGACATAGGTAGGAATGAGAGCTCATAGCGGTTCAGCCTGCTCTTGGGAACCCTGAATCTTCTACCAGAAGGTAGGAGCTGGAATCCTGGGTGGAGTATGTGGGTGGGATCAGACACCATTTTGTTTGCCTGTCAGATAACGGACTGCTCGTATATGTTTTGGAGAGATGGGTGTTTTTTAACCCCCATCATTTTCATAGCGTCTGTACCAGGCGAGCGATCTGTGACTTTGACTGCTCTGTCAAGTTACCGTACCAGGCAGTCATACCACACCTAATGATGCTCTCCAACACTGCATGATAGAACAGTAACATGAACTTCTGGTCGACTCCGAAAGCCCGGAGTCGATGCAGAAAGTACAATCGCTGTTGAAGTCTAGAGCACAGACCTTGAACATGCGCCTTCCAGCTGAGTGTATTCTCTAGATCAGGGGTTCCCAACCTTTTCTCCCAAGAGCCCCCCCCAAATGACTCCTGTTGGAAGTTGCGCCCCCCCTACCAGCGGTAATTAAAGTTTCAAAGTCTCAAAATGCTACAACTACTGTCACACACTGGATGAATGTGAAGTATTGTGTTAAAGGAGGATGAAAGCGTAATCAAGGAGCACTATGGAGCGACTTTGATGGTTACTGGACTCGGGATTAATTCATTTGGATTCCCGCTGAGTGAAGAAACTAAAGGACGGCGCAAGTGGACACAATTCACAAAGAGATTAAACTGATTAAACTCCACGGATGGCTGTATCACCTGAGAATTTGATGATACAATTCTCCGGGTGGATTCTCGTACAGTGTGAAGTGGACTGGGAAGCTCACACAACCCATTGTTGACCCTGACGTGCGATTGGTTAAAAACGATAAAAGGATTTATACTGATCTTTATCAGTTTTTGAAGCAAGAGGTGATGATTCCTTTTTGTAGTTGTGTTGTGTCTCTGTCTCTTTGAGTCTTTATAGATATGTTGTGTCTCTTTGAAGTCATGTTGTGTCCCTTTTTGTAATTGTTTAGGAGTGTCTCTGTAGTCGTTTTGTGTCTCTCTTTGTCCTTGCAGTTTCTTTGTGAGACCTTGTTGACATTGTGAGTCACTTCTGTTTAGAGTGTATTTGTGGTGGTTCGTTGTGTGTCTTTGTAGCTGTGTAGTGTCTCATTGTAGTCCATCTGTGTCTCTTAAGTTATTTAGTAGTCGCTTTGTGTCAGTCTGTCTCTTTCTCTGTGAGACCTTGTAGATATGTCGTCTCTTTGTTGGCATGTTGTGTCCCTAAAGTGTGTCTTTAGAAATGTGTTGTGTCGCTTTGTAGCTGAAGTGTCTCTTTGCAAACTGTGTTGTGTCCTTGTAGACAATCTGTGTCTCTTTTAAAGACATTTTGGGTCCCTTTTGTAATTGTTTAGAGCCTGTTTTTCATTGCCTTTGTTATAGCTGTGTAGCGTCTCAACAGTTGGAGTCATTTGAATAGCTTTGTAGTTTTATGTGCCTTTCTTGCCATTTGCTGTCTCGTTGTTGAACGTCTGTCACTTGAAAGTTGCTTGTGTCTGTTTTTAATATTTTGCGTCCTTCTGGTCATTATGAGTCTCTCCGAAGCATTTTCGTTCGTCTTTCAAGTCCTTTTGTGTCACTTTAAGGTGTTTTGAAGTTATTTGAGTATCTTTGTTTCATGTGTATTTTTTGCCAGTTTGTCTCTTTGATTAACTTCGGTGTCTCTTTCAAGTCCTTTTGTGTCTCTTTTAAGCCTTGTGTCCCCCTACCGTTAATTGTGTCTCTTTCTAGTCTTTTAAAGGTGCTTTTTGACGCTCTTCCTGGTTAGCTTCTGTCTCTTTGTGTAATATGTTGTGCTGAGGGTAAAACATGCACGTGCACGTTTATTTGTTCTTGATTGCAGTTTGTCAATTTCCTCTTCCTCTTCTCGAGGTTCCTATAACAACGGGACACGAGAACAAACCAATCAAAATCCACCGTTTTAAAAGCAGTGCTGTGAATAAGATGAAAACGCTGGATCATATTTATGCAGTGTGTTATGCTTTTATGGCTCCACCAACAAGTACGGAGAAGCATCGGTAGTTTAGAAAGTCCTTTCTGAACGGCCATGTTTAAATTCGATCGCTTATTCTTCCTTCATTTTCTCACTTAAATCTTGTGTGTTTCATATTTAGTCAAGAAGTCTGTTTGTGTGTGTTCATGCATAGAAGTGCTGTTGTGTAATAAGAACATATACGTATCTATGGAGCTCGTACAGATATGACTGGTATCTTTTCTATAGAAGCTTTTAATTTCCTCACGTTTGGGATGTTGATCATTGATGACACATCCTCCTGGAGCTCAACATTATAATTATCATTAATGAATTGTTTGTTGTTATTTATGCGCACTAACCTCTTGTTTCTTTCTGTCTCTTTCAGCCGAATTGTCCTGCCTGTTTCCGTGGAGGAGGTAAGGACTCTTTCACTTTTATTTGAGCACAGGCGCCACATTCATTGACATTAATAATAATAATTCATTACATTTATTAAAGCGCTTTTCCAGATGCTCAAAGCGCTTTACAAATACACATTACACAATATCATGGTCACCACTGTGGACAAGACCCACAGGAGCAAGTTCAGGTGAAGTGTCTTGCCCAAGGACATCACGGCTTTACAGACGCAGTAGCGGCGGGTTTCACCACTTGATTTGATGATCATTGCAGGCTTTTGTCATGGAGGCGCTTTTTACAAGTACACATTGATATCATACATGTACTGTGGACATCCGGGTGAAGTGTCTTGCCCAAGGACACAACGGCCTGACGCAGTGGCGGCAGGAGCGGGTTTCGAACTGGAGTTCCCCAGCACCCCCTTTGATCTGATGATCAGATGCACAGACCACTGCGCCAACCGCCTTTAATCTATTATTTGTTATCTAAGTACGAGGTTTAATGAGACGGCTTATACCAATTTACTGTCTTTTACCTGTTGGCTGTACGGGTCCACAACTCAGCTACAGCTTTAAATATCTACAGAGATCATTCATTTTAAATGCTCACAGATGCATTACATTAGCATCACTTTAGCATACTGTAAATTCAACTTTTAACGTGATGTTTTAGCTTACTTTGTGTTTAGCTTACTTTGTGTATAACAAGTGTCGTTTTTTCAAGCATTTGACACACTTAAAGGTGGGGTAGGTAGTTCACTTCAGAAACACTTGTTATATTCCATGGAGTGCTCTTAACATCCCGATAGCAATGAATATCTGAAGTGCTTTGACAATAAATACATAAAGAAATGTCATCAGTGGAAGCCGTGGCGCTGTAAAAAGCTTGACCAATCATCTGAGCCGGCTAAAGTAACTGGATGGCCTACCTGCCTGTCAGCCTTCCATCTGGGCACAGACTGATCTCTGCCCTCATTGGTCATGTGCGCGTTCGTGTGTGTTGGAGGAGGGGCTCTGTGAGGAAGTGGCAGATTTTTTTCAGCTGCGTATTTTCAAATTCTAGCGCACTCGAGCCGGTTTCTCCATTCTTACCTCCCCCACCTTTGAGTTCACATTTCATAACGATAAGTAGAAGTGAACCAGTGTTTAGAGAGCCGATGGCGGTCATTGAAATGCAGATTTTTCAGCGTTTTCTCTGATTGCTGTAATTGATCTGCACTCTATCTACAGTGCACTTATTGCAAATAACAAACAATGTATGAATTAAATAAACCTCTAGAGGTTATCGAAATTAAAGATGATTAAAAAGCAATTTATGAATGTAAAGGACAGAGTTTTGTGCGCCATCCATCCATCTTCTTTCGCTTATCCGTGGTCGGGTTCAGTTCCAGCAGAGAGCCCCAAACTTCCTTTTCCCTGGCGACATCAACCAGCTCTGACTGGGGGGTCCCAAGGCGCTCCCAGGCCAGCGAAGAGATGTAATCCCTCCACCTGGTCCTAGGTCTACCCCTTGGTCTCTTCCCAGCTGGACGTGCCTGGAACACCTCCCTAGAGAGGCGCCCAGGTGGCATCCTAACTAGGTGCCCGAACCACCTCAACTGGCTCCTGGGGTGCAGATCTTGGTGGTAGTAGCAAATATTCAAACGAGAACTTTTCTCGGCTAGTTTTGTGCGCATAAAAAAAAAAAGCCTGTATAATAGCTTCTCTGTGTGTCTGAGAGACAGCAAAGAGTCCTTTTAGGCTAGTGTCCTTCTTGGTGTTTGGCCAGAAAAATAATATAACAGTTACATATTTGTGGATGCAGGCGGTACTGATTTAAATATACCATTTATAAGCCAACTATAGTACCACAGATAATCGGTCATCCCTTCCTCCCAAAGTTTCCTTGTGCCTTTCCCCTACATTACCGACAACTAGTAAAGAGAAATATCTAGTTACCAGGTCTCGTTTAAAAAGAGTCTTCTGCATATATCACAAAACATGTCGGCCATCAAAGGAAACTGGCTATGTGATTATTATGATATTAACTTTCTGGCACTTTTCTTAAAGGCATCCAGCAGCACTCCTTGTTGTTGGAGTTTCCTTCTCTCACTTTAATCTCTCCTTCAATGCCCTTGCAGTTGAAACGCTCCTCTATCAGTGGCAGGATTGATTCAGCTGTGTTTAATCTGAGACTCACTGCCAATTACATTTCGGAGCAGATCCAAAACATTCATTATTAAAAGGTGCAGGAATGAATCCTAAACCCAGACATTCCTTTCCCTTGTCTGGAAGTCAATGGTTTATTGAGTGTGTATTTGGTTGTTAGTCTGAAATAAGGTCTGTGGTTATCAGTAAATACCCCACTGGTGGATTTAAAAACAGTGTCTATATGAGACGACTAAACGTCATCACACCCAACATTAGCCACCTCTAGCTTAGCGGTGGTGACGTGAAGTCATGTGACCGTGCTGTAGTTCCTTTATAGCCCAACATTAGCCACCTTTAGCTTAGCGGTGGTGACGTGAAGTCATGTGACCGTGCTGTAGTTCCTTTATAGCCCAACATTAGCCACCTTTAGCTTAGCGGTGGTGACGTGAAGTCATGTGACCGGGCTGTAGTTCCTTTGTAGCCCAACATTAGCCACCTTTAGCTTAGCGCTGGTGACGTGAAGTCATGTGACCGTGCTGTAGTTCCTTTTTATAGCCCAACATTAGCCACCTTTAGCTTAGCGGTGGTGTCGTGAAGTCATGTGACCGTGCTGTAGTTTCCTTTATAGCCCAACATTAGCCTCCTTTAGCTTAGCGGTGGTGAGGTGAAGTCATGTGACCGTGCTGTAGTTCCTTTTTATAGCCCATCATTAGCCACCTTTAGCTTAGCGGTGGTGAAGTGAAGTCATGTGACCGTGCTGTAGTTCCTTTTTATAGCCCATCATTAGCCTCCTTTAGCTTAGCGGTGGTGAGGTGAAGTCATGTGACCGTGCTGTAGTTCCTTTATAGCCCAACATTAGCCACCTTTAGCTTAGCGATGGTGAGGTGAAGTCATGTGACCGTGCTGTAGTTCCTTTTGTGCCTGAGATGGGAACTCAGAGTGTGGGAATATGAAGACAGATGTGTGAACTTGTGAGTTTCTCTACATATTTTACATTACATTACATTTAGCTGACGCTTTTATCCAAAGCGACTTACAATAAGTACGTTAGTCCAGGAAGACACAGCCTTGAAGGAAACAGAATCATAAAGTACATCAGGTTTCATAGAGCCAAACATTTCAAGTGCTACTCAGCTGGCTTTAGAGAAGCCAGTCCTTTATTAGTATATAAGTTCCTTGTTAGTAATTCTATCGCTCGAAGTGGAGTCGAAAGTGATGAGTTTTCAGTCTGGAAGGTGTGTAAGCTTTCTGCTGTCCTGATGTCAATGGGGAGCTCATTCCACTATTTTGGAGCCAGGATAGCAAACCCACGTGTTTCTGCTGATGGGAACTTGGGTCCCCCTCGCAGCGAGGGTGCAGCGAGTCGTTTGGCTGATGCAGAGCGTAGTGCACGAGCTGGGGTGTACAGTGTAACTATGTCCTGGATGTAGGAAGGGCCAGATCCATTCGCAGCATGGTATGCAAGTACTAGTGTCTTGAAGTGGATTCTAGCAGTTACCGGGAGCCAGTGGAGGGAGCGGAAGAGCGGAGTGGTGTGGGAACATTTTGGAAGGTTGAAGACCAGACGAGCCGCTGCATTCTGGATGAGCTGCAGAGGTCGGATGGCACATGCAGGTAGACCAGCCAGGAGGGAGTTGCAGTAGTCTAGGCGTGAGGTGACGAGAGCCTGGACCAGAACCTGGGTGGCTTTCTGGGTCAGCTGGGGCCGTATCTTCCTGATGTTGTAAAGCGTGTATCTGCAGCAACGAGTTGTAGCAGCGATGTTTGCAGTGAAGGACAGGTTGTCATCTAGGGTCACACCCAGATTCCTTGCAGTCTGAGTCGGGGAAACAACAGAGGTGCCGATGTTGATCGTCAGGTCAAGAGTGAGACAATCTTTTCTCAGAAGAAAAAGCATTTCAGTCTTGTCAAGGTTGAGCTTGAGGTGATGAGCAGCTGAGAGATGTCAGCTAGACAAGCAGAGATGCGTGCGATGACCTGGGTCTCTGAGCGGGGAAAGGACAGAATTAATTGGGTGTCGTCAGCGTAGCAGTGGTTTGAAAAACCATGCAGGCTAATGACCGATCCGAGCGAGTTTGTGTACAGGGAGAAGAGGAGGGGACCAAGAACAGAGCCCTGAGGGACCCCTGTAGTTAATTGACAAGGGTCGGACTCAGACCCTCTCCAAGTTACCCTGTAGGTACGGTCTTTGAGGTATGAGGTGAGGAGGGAAAGTGCAGAGCCTGAAACTCCAAGTTCTTGGAGAGTGCGAAGGATGATCTGATGGTTCACCGTGTCGAATGCAGCTGACAGGTCCAACAGGATGATGACAGAGGAGAGGGAGGCTGCTTTGGCAGTGTGCAGTTCCTCAGTGACAGCAAGGAGGGCAGTTTCTGTGGAGTGACCTGCCTTGAAACCAGACTGGTGCGGATCCAGAAGGTTGTTGTGATGGAGATAACAGGAGAGTTGTTTAAAGACAGCGCGTTCAAGTGTTTTAGACAGGAACGGGAGGAGAGAGACAGGCCTGTAGTTTATAACATCAGACGGGTTGAGAGTGGGTTTCTTTAGGAGAGGGTTTACTCTTGCCTCCTTGAGACTGTTTGGAAAGTGACCAGAAGTTAGAGAAGTGTTGATGAAATGGGAGAGAAACGGTAGAATATCAGGAGCGATAGTCTGAAGGAGGTTTGAAGGGATGGGGTCCAGAGGACAGGTGGTAGGGCGGGCAGAGGTAATGAGGGTAAGAACCTCACTTGGAGAGAGAGGGGAAAAGGAGGTCAGTGTGTGGGTGGAAGGAGGGTCTGGTGACCCAGCGGTCAGTAAAGGTGAGTCAGAAAAAGAAGAGCGAATATCAACCTTTTTTTCAAAATGGTTAACAAAGTCGCTTGACAGAAGTGAGGAGGGGGGAGGGGCTTTGGGAGGGTCCAGGAGGGTGGAGAAGATGGAAAATAGTTTTTAAAAATATGTATCACTTAATTGTCTCACCTGTTCATTGAGTTCTAGCCATTCTTCCCACCCTAAAGAAATCCCTCCCTCTCTTTGAGTTTCCACTGCTTCACACAAACAGGTATTTCTTCGAGTCGCTTCATGTCCGTTTTGCTGTACGACCGGCTTTTGCCTCCCATCCCTTTCAGAGCGAGGCTTGATTCCTGTTAGTCGAGAAACTGAGCGTCACGATTATAACCGCCCGAGCTGGAGAGAATCTGGATCACATGGGATAGGGCTCAGTGTGTGTGAAGGGACTCTGCATGTTTTCTCAAATCAGAAACGTGTATTTAATAGTCGTATAAATGGTTACTCAAGCAGTTGTAATGCTCACTGGTCCCATTATTTAATACTTGACATTTCTTCAGCTATTTTGATTTCTTTATCATACATAAGTTATAAGAATACAGCATATTTTGTTAGTAATACTGCTTTAACTCAACCATGTCCCTTTCTTTTCTTTCTCAAATGACACCTTTGTGAGTTGGTTGCCTCTTGTAAGCTATGCACGCACTTTAGAGAGGATTTAATGGTCATTTTCAAATGTATTACGTTAGTCAAAATCACAGCAGCTCAGACTGAGATGATATCCAGATGTCCACTTCATTTAAACACTGAAATCCTCTCTTAGGTAGATCTGCACTTTGTCTCATGTTCACCTATTTTAAAGTAGGTCAAAAAGGGGTATATGTTTCTCTAAGTTGCTGAAATTGACATTAAAACTAAAGTAATTAATTTTCAGTCCGTAGCATTGGTTAATCTAAAACAACACTTTATCCTAAACCTCTCATGATGCATCTCAATACCATTTGATAAGCTCACATCCTCCAATCCAGCAGCTTAACCCAGTGATACTTTCTTATAATAAAACAATTAAACATCTACAGCCACACCCTGTTTCTGTCAGGTTACACACACACACACACACACACTTCACACACTTCCCCTCATGTGTTTTGACCGGCATTGATGACCACCTACCGTCAGGTTAAGCAGGTTCTTTTCGTTTGCAGCCGAAATGTCGTGTTTCTGTCGGAGTTTCTGCGTTACCTCTGCGAAAAATGAGAGACACTGGTTTTTCACGATAAGTCACATTCCTGAGTTTGTACTCGTCTACAGACTCTGGAATAAGGTGTACTCTGAGAAGAGGGCTTGGCATTGTACCGAATGTATTATTTTTTACATTTCAAACTTATGGTAACACTTTATATGAAGGTACACTTATTCACCATCAACTAGTTGTTAATTAACATATTAGAGACAAACCACTAGCTTATTGGTTATGAACAAGACTTTCATTCTAGCGCACTCGAGCCGGTTTCTCAAACTTACCTACCCCACCTTTAACACTTATAGTTTCATGTCTTGTTACATAAGAATAGATCATATGTGTTAGGTGGGAGAATTACTATTCTTATGGTACTACTGCCTTATTGAGCAGAGCATATTAAGACTCAAACTCATGTACAACAACGTCCTTACTTACAATAAATAAGCACTTATTAGGTTTATTGAGGAAAAACTCTCAACTATAGGTGTGTGGCGCAGTGGGTTGTGCGTTGGTTTTCGAATCAGGGGGTCACAGCAGGTGACAGGTTCAAACCCCACTGCAGTCAGCATGGCGTTGTGTCCCTGAGACACTTCACACCAAATGGCTCCTGGGGGGATTCCCCACAGTATAGAGCATGTAAGTCACTTTGGATAAAAGCATCTAACATGTAATGTAATGGCCTAGTACTTGTAGAATAAGGCATTAATGAGTGTTTTATAATGACTAGTAACGAGCCAATGTACTGCTAATAAGTATGGTAATTAACAACTAGTCGGTGGTGAATACATGCACTTTAATACAAACTTATTTCCAGGATCTTTTTTACATGTCTGTTGTCATTGCCTTAAAACAACGACCACATTAAAGATATGTAATCACGCACTAGCCAAGAAAAATAGCAGTAATATTCTTGTTGTGCACTTCAAGGAATTATATTGTGACGGGGAAACACACCAGAATGAAATACAGGTGAAACTCTGAGGCGTAAAATAACAATCCACGAATCAGAAGAGAAAGAAGTACAATAGTAATTTAATCAAACATTATATAGCCTTTAGACAAAAAGCACAATTTGCACTTATTTTAAGAGTGAAGTGTTGAACAGTGTTGTGTAAAGTAAAAATGCTCCGTCAGCTACATAAAAGTAAGAACAGCTGTCGTCGGTGAAACGCCCCTCCTTCCTGCAGAACGTCTCTCATTGTGTTAAAATGTTTTTTAATGGACGTTGTCTGATTATAATCATATGCGCGGGCCGCTAGTGTCTGTTGATCTCCAGATGAACAGCAGCATGAGAATAACGTGCCGAAAGCGCCGATGCTCCGTGGCGGAGGCTCCGGGAGAAATTGCCGGGATTTGCGTTGTTACCCCCTGAATGTCTGACCAATGGGTGAACAGCATTTCCGAGCACATGACTTGTGTTTAAAGTTTATAGTCCGTTTGAGTTTGTGTGAACGCAAACCGGACCTTCTGAACAATGAAACCATGTCACAAACTGTCGTCTGTTGCAAAGAAGCAGACTTTAGGTGTGGGTGTGACCTTCTGTTGAGGATAGTGTTGACGTCAACGCCTTAAAAAAATAATTATTATTATTAATTATTGTGATTTTATATAGTTGATTTCCACCAGACTAAGATTTGCATCACTCACTAGCCAAGGAAAACATTGTTAACTTTCCTCTATTCGCATTTTAAGGATAATGAAATGCAGGTTGAATCTATAACTTAACATGCCCTTTTGTGCAGCAAGGAGAAACCAGTGCATGGCGCTCAGTGGAAAAGCAGTTTTTTAAGAGACTAAACACAACAGAAATGGATTAAAGTAGAATATTTGGTTGGATTAAAACAGGTTGGGAACTGATTGCATTTAATGTTGACTTCAAATCAATATTGAGTTAGTGTAATAATGTGGATTATCAATCCCCTGCAGCCACCACTGGCATATAACACCACACATAGAGTATCTATATCCAGTGCACAGAAACCAGCTTCAAACCCAGTTCATAATCGAAGCGTTTTAAAGTGGATTTAGACAGATTTGGCGTTAGATCTAAACTACAGATGTCATCGCTAATTTCTAAACGTTTACGAAGCGTTTAAAAGAGACAAAGGCGACACGCATTCAGCAGCAGTGACTCATTGTTTCCAGAGTCTCTGCCCTTAGTGCTGTCTCAGTGAAGGGTTGAACTCTGAGGAGGAAGAGGAAGAAGAGGAAGAGGAGTTTAGAAAATGGCTGAGTGGGCATTTTGGGAGAGGCTGAAGTCTGAGTCCGGGATAAAGGGAAAGGGTTAACTGGAGGTCATACAAAGAGAGGTTGGAGAGTTCATTCGGTTTCTTTTTTAGGCTTTTGGGTTATATCCTTTTAAGAAGGGCCTAAACACTTTTAACACACACACACACACACACACACACACACTTCCGTTTCTTTTTTTGAAAGTACATTATGCCCCTTGTAGCACTTTGGGATTACTTTTAGCAATGAAAGGTGCTTTACAAATCCAATGTATTATTGATCAGAATGAGATACTTGATCTATCTCGAAGGAAATTGGGTTTTGTGACGGCTGCTCCATTTCCGAATGAAAAATAATGATTAAATAAAAAAATGTATACGGACACAAAAAGCTAAAGTATAAAGTCTTGTAAAAGCTGAAATAAAATATAATAAAAATGGGCATATTGTTCTATATTATATTACATGCATTGACATTGGTGAATTGGTATTCAAATAAAAAATACAGTAGTGCAACAACCCTTCTTGACTTTTTCAGGAATACATAAGCATATATAGGGAGACATAGTTTGGAAAGGAATCATCTGAGATATCTTCTTAGCACATTTCAAGCTAAGAAGTGCAAGAAGTAAGTTGGTGAGGTGTTTAAAGCCTTATAGCTTTGTTCATAAAACCTATATCAAGAAAAGAGATTATTTTTTGATACACTTAATTTGCTGAACACAGGAAGCAAGTGACATTTCTACATGTTGACTTCAAACGGGATAACTTGAAGCTGAACGTGTTTTGGCCACTAGGGGGCGGCAGAACACACACTGTCACACACGGTTCATTCGAGGTCATCAGGTTTCTTTGAAAATGTCACTTAGGTTTGAATCAGAATCAGATGTCTCGGAGGAAATTGCGCTTTGTGACAGTTGCTCCATTTAAGAACTAAATACGAATTAAACATAATCTAAAAATGCTCTAATTTTTCATGTAAAAAAAAAGCCTGCAATAAAATGCATCTTGTAAAAAATGTTTATAAACATAGGTTAACGTGCACACTGTCCTACATTATATAACTAGTATATATTACAGTTTGTGTACAGGTGTATTGCTCTTAATATAAAGTTAATTAGATTGTATTTCCACATATAATAACACAGTAGTCTTCTCAGGAATACATAAGCACTTTAGGGAGACATCTGTACCACAGAAGTAGTTTGGAAAGAGCTCAGAAGCTAGGGAGGTGTTTAAAAAAATATTTAGCTCTGTTTACATCAAGAAAATATCTTCAGAAAACGACTAAAGGTGTCCCTTTGCTATACGTGCAGATCAAGCGATATTTGTTTGACCACTAGGGGGCGACATACTCTGCTTGTTAATCATCACACCTTCTCCAGGAGGGGGAACATCCCAGAATCAATCAAACACATCTTTTAAAAGCAAACTGAAAACCCATCTGTCTTCCTCGTACACTAGCTTCCATCACCTAGTTTCCTAATCACGTCAGTCACATGCTTTTATCACATGGCAATACTTAAGTTGTTGTATAATGTTTTTAAAATTGTTATGCTATGACGTTTATATTTTGTTTTTGCTTTGTGCAGCCCTTTGAGGCATTTCTTGTGATTTGGGGCTAGAATACATTTGTATTTGATTCTGTCTCTGAACTGGAATAGTTTTATTGATTTTATTGCTGATTGAATTCCTGATTGTATGAATGTTAACCCTCCTCTCTCCCTCTGTGTCCCTGCAGTACCAGGTGGGTCAGCTGTACGCCGTAGCAGAGGCCAGTAAGAATGAGACTGGAGGGGGAGAAGGAGTCGAGGTTATAGCCAACGAGCCGTATGAGAAGGATGGGGAGAAGGGACAGTACACCCACAAGATCTACCACCTGAACAGGTACGCTGCTCACCTCATAGTCTGTGTTGGATATGGCGTGTGTGTTACATCCATGGATGTATAATAAGAACTGGATACAGCGTGGGAGACGCTCATTCATTCCTATGAGAGTTGCTCATTAGCGCATGATGATAAAATGGCCCAACTTTTGAGAGAGCGAAACGTCACAGATTACCCAGCATGCCTGAGAAGTACCCGTATGTGCGCTCATAGAGCATGCGCAACTTTAACCAAAATGCTCGTTCACATCAAGCACGTCAATTTGCGTACACGTAACAGCACCGTGCGTTCATGACAGCATGGTAATGGATTGTTATTATGATGGATTTGATATTAACGAGGCGGCAGCTAGCGGCTAGCTAGTCATTATGCTAATGTACACATCAATCGTTATGTACTTATATTACGCTGTAACAGGATCTAGTGAAATCCAACAGAGCTTCATTTAACATGAAAGAGTTATTGCACTGCAAAGCCACTGTGTCAATATTGTCCTACTTGGGTTGCCGTCCGGAGTTGTCCAATATGGCGGACCATCTCGCACATGCGCACTGCAGATCGGGCAGTGAAAGTGCTATATGTGACATGTATGTAGTAACGTGTGTTGTTTGGCTTGTATTGTGCTCTTTCATCCTTTCTTTATAACTAATGCTGTTGATATGTTGTGATTAAAGCTCACCTATCACGCTATTTTTAGGCAGTAGCAGAGGTCTCAGATGTATAAAGTGTTTTGCTCCAAACACCAAACAGATCATTCTAGCCACGCCTCATATCCCTCTATTTCACTTCCTGTTTCTAAAGTGCTGATTTGGGTATAAAGCTTTAAAGAGGAGGGGTCTGAGCTCATGCGGGACCCGGCACCTACCGTCTAAACTAAACGCTGCCGTGATGAAACGCCATATCAATAATACACCATTTATTTTTTCTAAAATATTTTTTAAATCATTCACATCATTAATAAAGTAAAAACATATATTTCTTTAATAGAATATGTAAATCTGACAAATATTTTTAGTCAATAACAGATTTTATATTGAAAATGTGTTATTGCAGTAAAGTGCCGGGGATCATCAGGAAGCTCGCTCCCAAAAACTCTCTGGGGGTTCACGAGGAGGCGTGGAACGCATATCCTTACTGTAAAACAGGTGAGTCTCACACACACACACACACACACACACACACACACACACACACACACACACACACACACACATACGCACACGCACTCACAATCTGTTTAAATACACACTCCAGCTGTTTACGGTGTGTGTGTTAATAACTCCTTCTCGTTCTGTCCTCTCCTCCGCTCTGCACCGTTCCCTCTGATGCAGTCCTAACTGTGAGTATATTATTTTATGACTATACTATAGGGAGAAGAGTTAGACATTTAGTTGAGTCGATTTATATGCACGATAATGAGAATACTAAATACATACGGGGGAAAACCCAACAAAATCTTCGCCTATGAAAACAAAAGGACCTTACTGCTCCTCAAAATGAATAAATAAGATGTGTGAAATTACCAGAAGCATCCTACAATAAACTTCAAGAAGATATAAGTAATGTTTTACGTTGTCCTAAATGCCAGCAAGGACAATTTAACATTCAGGGATCTCCATACTGTAGAGCTTAAGTTGAATTAAAGCAATGAGTTATTGATTTGACAATAATTGGTTCATTTATTTTTAATCTTATCAATTGAGAGAAAGTGTCAGTCAGTGGTAACCTGGCACCAAGGAAAATACAATATAAAATAGTTGTTTTTTTATCTTATTCAAATGGAGAGATAATTATTTGGCCTGGAAACAATATATATGAAATGGATCCGGGACATTTTGACTGCATGTGTTTGAAGAAAAAGATGAAGATTGATTCTCCAAAAAGTCTGTAAGTCGCTTTGGATAAAAGCGTCTAACATGTGACATGTGATGTGATGGATATGTAGAGCAGTGGTTCTGAACTGGTCCGGCCTCGGGACCCACTTTTTACTTGGTCAGTAAATCGCAACCCAACATTTTGAAGCGCTCAAATCTATTCAACAAAAAATCGTGCTGTAATATATATGTTTTACAGCATACAATATTAATAAAAGTGAAGTACAGCATATATCCCTGATATCCCGTCACAGAACTAAAGTATGCTTTTAAATAAGGTTTAATAAGATGATGGAATCAAAGCTAAACTGTATGAAAAGGCACATGCTGTAAACCCAACCCCAGCAGGGGGTCTGGGGGGATTCTCCCCCAGGAGATTTTTAGAAATACTAACATAAACTATGCATTCTGGTACTCTGAGAAGAACATAAATAAATCTATTACTACCCGACATGTTAATAATATTTTATGCCATTGTTTGTGTTTCACTTTGTTCTGACATCTTGCTGCGAGAAGAGTAAAGAGGAGAGAGTCTGTGTGACTTACTTTAAATTGTGGGTAAGGGGAGATAGCCCCCATTGTTCTGTGACCTGTCAGTCATCAGACCGGGGGTCATATTTCATTATGTGTTCATTTCTATCTGAAGTTGTACCCATGAATGTATAAAGAAGAGTTCTACCGCAAAGTTATTCTCCGTGGGGACTTCCGGCAACACTCTTGATTCTGATTGGCCAGAAGACTCGAAAAAACATCAGCAAAGATATTTTAATGAGAAGATGATCACTACGTGACAGACGTTTTCAAAACCGTTTATGGTCTCCGATGCTTCCAGTCCAACGCCGGCTGCATGCACAGCGTTAGAACATCGGGCCTTCAAAATAAAAATTTGACTTTAAAAAAAAAAAAAAAATCCAATTTCTTTATTAAATTTTTTTTCTTCACTTTTTCCGCGACCCACTCGAAACGGGTCCGTCGCGACCCACCAGTGGAGAACCACTGATGTAGAAGCCTGATTATGCTTAAAGGGCTCAAATAATGTTTCTCATGTCTGTGAACTGTAACTCATCATAATGTTGTTGACTGATCTTATCCTCGGTCTCTCCGTTGTTTACAGAACGACTACATGAAAGACAAGTTCAGCATCACCATCGAGACGTGGCACAAGCCTGATATGGGAGACCAGGAAAATGTAAGTAGAGATAAATGTTAATGATGTCCAAAGAAGCTGTATATTACTACTACTAATATTTGTTCATAAATATGTATTTTTGTTACACACACGTCGAGCTAAAGACACATCTTTCTAGATTAGCTCTTCATTAGCAACCCGTCGCTTTCAAGGGTCTTTTAGTCTTTACCTGCTTTTATATTGTTTTATTTATTTAACAGTTTTAAAAGCAACATTTCTTTTCACGTTGGTCTTTTAATATTTGAGTCGTTTCACCTTTATTAGAATGATGACGTTTTTATTATTATCTTTTTATATTGATTTGAACCGTAGCGATATGCGTAATGTATGTTATCGGGTTTCATATTGTTACATCATGTTGAGTCTTCTTATTATCAAACTTTTTACTGTCTCTTAACCCAGGGGTCTTCAAAGTGTCCCCCCTCCCAATTATTATTGCTGCTATTATTATTGTTGTTGTTGCTATAATGCAGGGGTAAGCCCTTACCCACTGGCCTAGTTCAATCTAAGTGGTTACTTTCTGTTGGCTGGGCAGTGTAGTTTACACACGGTCTTATTTGACTTTCTCAGGACTTTTTTGGGGGCAGACCCCCACAAAGAAGAAAATATATTTACACCTGTAAGGTCATCATCTTAACAGTTTGTTATGCTCATCGAGTCATCCGTGAGCAGAGCATCAAGTTGCCTATAACAGCTGAATGCGGCGATTACCATGTTGTTCAGCAAATCGCCTCACAAACTTATTAAGATTTAAAGCGTTACTGCGTTTTGATTCAATGCTGAGTACAGCCAAACTTCACAGTCTCTTCTCTGTCATTGTAGACCGCAAAGACCTCATTCCTTCCGTCTACTTGGGTCCGAATGCGCCGTCCCGCTCAAATTAAATCGCCGCCAATCACAGGGGTTACAAGGCTCGCGTCTTGTGCTGCATTCACTTGCACTCGGACATTAGAGATTTTCTCTCATAAATGTCCGATGAGCCACAACTTTTCTTTCAAAACAAAGCTGCCAACTGGGGTGGCAGCTGGGGGGGCAAGGCTATTTTTAGGGGGGTAGTTGCCACCCCATGCCACCCCGGTAGATCCGCCCCTGCTTGACCGGTACTTGCTTTTGATCAAAGTCAAGGCGGAAAACCACACAGGTAGGCGGAGGTGAAGGGAATGAGCACTGTTACAGCCTTGTTGGCGAGGTGGGGGAACTCGGTCTCCACAGACAGCCAAAAGTGTGCAAGTGACGCTTTCTGCCAGACGCCGTCTCCTCTCTGACTTTAGGTAACTTCACTAAAAATCGATCCATGTTGCCGCTCGCATTAAGTTAACCGAAGTTAACGAGCTAGATTTCACTGTTTCTCGTTATTTTTTACTCACGCTGCGCCTCCCCTGAAGCCCTCTGGCGCCCCCTAGGGGATGCGCGCCTTACACTTTGAAAACCGCTGTCTTAACCGGTTATATTTTGTTGCATGTACGTGTAAAGTTCTTAACAAATAATCTGAGGGGAATTTCTTGTTTATTTTTAACTTGTGAGGTGTCGCCATTTTGTAAAGCACTTTGAGCTGCATGAAAAGTACTATATAAATAAAGCTTTATTATAACTAATGAAGCTAATGTGCTGGAATCACAACCAAGTTTGTGTATTTCATATCTCCCAATATAGAAGTGGGATATTATTTAGATTTAGTGTTCAAGAAAGGCATATTAAATTAAACATAACTGTAAAATGTGTTTCATATCTTCCTTGCCTCTTCCAAACCTCTGACCTCTTGGTTCTGATTCGCTGCAGGTTCACGGCCTGGAGAAAAGCAAATGGGATAAAGTGCAGATAGTCGACATCGACATCGCTGACAAAAATAGCATCAGTGCAAAAGTAAGAGTCCTTTCTCAAAAACAAGTCCATGTTGTATGGGTCATCTTTAACCCTCTGGTTGTATTTGCGGAGTTTGCTTCATGTGTGTCCTTCTGCTCCGTGTTTGTGATTGTTCTTCTTTCTTCCTTTAGGATTACAACCCAGAACACGATCCGGCCATCTTCAAGTCGGTGAAAACGGGCCGAGGGCAGCTGGGACCGGAGTGGAAGGTGAGAGGAGGAGATGTTTGTTTATCAGGACTACAGGGAAAGTACTGCTCCTAACATTTTAAATGCTGGTGAAGAAGAAGAAGATGCAGAATCGCCTTTTGTGTATTATATCACTGGATCCAAAGATCAGAGGTTTTAATGTCAAATGCACATAAGCTTCAGTGTAGGAATGGCAATGAAATTGTTCTGACCAGAGGCCTGTACTACGAAGCCGGATGTTCTCTTAGCGGCTAACTTCAGGGAAAACTCCGGCTTTCCGGTCCTACGACGCTGGTTCTCTTTTTAGCGGCTAGATCTCCATGGTAACTGATGCTGAGCGGCTAACCTGCCCCAGAGCAGGTTAGGTTGCAGGCTAAGAGATCAACTCAGTGAAAGCACCGCCTGCTGACCAATCAGAGCTCAGTGTGCGGAGTTTAAAGCGATCAAGTCATATTACAGGAGAAAGGAAATACAGAAAAACTGCCGTTGCAGGAAAGACGGCAACAATCAGCGACTGTGTGAACGTGAACATGAATAGAATATCACCTCCATCTTCAGAGCAATCTATTAGAACATTAGCGTTAAGAAAGCTTCCTGAAATATCTGACACAACATCAGTAACCGGATCAGAGTCACATTAAGTACAGTCCGCGGCATATCACTTCATAATGTCTCCTGTTCTGAGTCAGCTGAGCCGGATCTGGCCGTGCAACACTCACAGCGTCACAGACTGGATGCAGAAGGATTATTTGAAGCAACACATTAAGTTGACGAAACACTGGAGTCAAATGTAATGAAAGTCAGATGGTGTCTTAGACGGGCAGTGATATCATGAACCTGTTAATGTACGCATTCAAACACTTGTTCTGGTACCAGCTGTGTTCACCTTGCAGGTGCAGCTCTGTGGCTTTGATCCTGGATCAAGTGTTTGAGTCATGGATGTTTAAAGTTTAACTTCTTCATATGTCTAATATTATAGTTCACTTTCCATTCAGGAAGTATGACGCTGCGCTGTCAGTGCGTTTCTCCATGTTTGTGATTGGTCAAATGTTGCTAGCCCCGCCCCTTTCATGTGAACGCGCTCTCAGCCGGACAGAGAAACCCTGGCTTGAGTTAGAGTTGATAACCAGCGTCGTAGGACCGCTTAGCGAGATCGTGTTTGTTTTGGGTTAGGTAAGCCAGATAACTCAAACATATCCAGGGTGGGGTATAATACTGGCTTCTAAAAGGTAGTGTTTTCTCAGGTAAAGTGCCTCTGTTTAAGTACAGTACTTTAGTAAATGTACTTTATTACAGTCCACCACTGGAAATGCATGTTTTTTCCTACTAAGTGTGTGTTTTGATGTGTCCTGTGTGTTTTGATGTGTCCTGTGTGTTTTGATGTGTCCTGTGTGTTTTGAGGTGTCCTGTGTGTTTTGAGGTGTCCTGTGTGTTTTGAGGTGTCCTGTGTGTTTTGAGGTGTCCTGTGTGTTTTGAGGTGTCCTGTGTGTTTTGATGTGTCCTGTGTGTTTGCAGAAAGAGCTGGCTGATAACCCCGACTGTCCTCACATGTGCGCCTACAAGCTGGTCTCTGTGGAGTTCAAGTGGATCGGCCTGCAGACGGCTGTGGAGAGCACCATCCACAAGGTAAACAAACCTTGTTTATGTTACATGTGGCAATGAAGAGAGGGGTGAGGAGAGAGGGGTGAGAGGAGAGAGAAGGAAGGGC
>CADEHL010000774.1:0-10000 GCA_902827135.1 Harpagifer antarcticus
CCCTCTGTCCTCAGACCCTCTGTCCTTAGACCCTCTGTCCTTAGACCTTCTGTCCTTAGACCCTCTGTCCTCAGACCTCTGTCCTTAGACCCTCTGTCCTCAGACCCTCTGTCCTTAGACCCCCTGTCCTTAGACCCTCTGTCCTTAGACCCTCCGTCCTTAGACCCTCTGTCCTTAGACCCTCTGTCCTTAGACCCTCTGTCCTTAGACCCTCCGTCCTTAGACCCTCTGTCCTCAGACCCTCTGTCCTTAGACCCTCTGTCCTTAGACCCTCCGTCCTTAGACCCTCTGTCCTCAGACCCTCTGTCCTTAGCCCCTGTCCTTAGACCCTCCGTCCTTAGACCCTCTGTCCTCAGACCTCTGTCCTTAGACCCTCTGTCCTCAGACCCTCTGTCCTTAGACCCCCTGTCCTTAGACCTCTGTCCTTAGACCCTCCGTCCTTAGACCCTCCGTCCTCAGACCCTATGTCCTTAGACCCTCTGTCCTTAGACCCTCCGTCCTTAGACCCTCCGCCTCAGTAGACCCTCCGTCCTCAGGCCGTCCTTAGCCTCATGTCCTTAGAACCTCCGTCCTAACCCTCGTCCTCAGACCCCTCTGTCCTTAGACCCCTGTCCTTAGACCCTCTGTCCTTAGACCCCGTCCTTAGACCTCTGTCCTCAGACCCTCTGTCCTTAGACCCTCTGTCCTTAGACCCTCTGTCCTTAGACCCTCTGGTTCTCAGAACCCTCTATCCTTAGACCCTCTGTCCTTAGACCCTCTGTCCTTAGACCCTCTGTACTTAGACCCTCTGTCCTCAGACCCTCTGTCCTTAGACCCTCTGTCCTTAGACCTTCTGTCCTTAGCCATCTGTCCTCAGACCCCTCTGTCCTTAGACCCTCTGTCCTCAGACCCTCTGTCCTTAGACCCTCTGTCCTTAGACCCTCTGTCCTTAGACCCTCGGTCCTTAGGACCATCTGTCCTTAGACCCTCTGTCCTTAGACCCTCTGTCCTTAGACCCTCTGTCCTCAGACCCCGTGTCCTTAGACCCTCTGTCCTCAGACCCTCTGTCCTTAGACCCTCTGTCCTCAGACCCTCTGTCATCAGACCCTCTGTCCTCAGACCCTCTGTCCTTAGACCCTCT
Organism: Harpagifer antarcticus; assembly: GCA_902827135.1. Classification (NCBI taxonomy): domain Eukaryota; kingdom Metazoa; phylum Chordata; class Actinopteri; order Perciformes; family Harpagiferidae; genus Harpagifer; species Harpagifer antarcticus. The sequence goes on from CADEHL010000774.1 coordinate 1,121, forward strand.
GTTCTCAGACCCTCTATCCTTAGACCCTCTGTCCTTAGACCCTCTGTCCTTAGACCCTCTGTCCTTAGACCCTCTGTCCTTAGACACTCTGTCCTTAGACCCTCTGTCCTCAGACCCTCTATCCTCAGACCCGTGTCCTTAGACCCTCTGTCCTCAGACCCTCTGTCCTTAGACCCTCTGTCCTCAGACCCTCTGTCATCAGACCCTCTGTCCTCAGACCCTCTGTCCTTAGACCCTCTGTTCTCAGACCCTCTATCCTTAGACCCTCTGTCCTTAGACCCTCTGTCCTTAGACCCTCTGTCCTTAGACCCTCTGTTCTCAGACCCTCTATCCTTAGACCCTCTGTCCTTAGACCCTCTGTCCTTAGACCCTCTGTACTTAGACCCTCTGTCCTCAGACCCTCTGTCCTTAGACCCTCTGTCCTTAGACCTTCTGTCCTTAGACCCTCTGTCCTCAGACCCTCTGTCCTTAGACCCTCTGTCCTCAGACCCTCTGTCCTTAGACCCCCTGTCCTTAGACCCTCTGTCCTTAGACCCTCCGTCCTTAGACCCTCTGTCCTCAGACCCTCTGTCCTCAGACCCTCTGTCCTTAGACCCTCCGTCCTTAGACCCTCTGTCCTCAGACCCTCTGTCCTTAGACCCTCTGTCCTTAGACCCTCCGTCCTTAGACCCTCTGTCCTCAGACCCTCTGTCCTTAGACCCCCTGTCCTTAGACCCTCCGTCCTTAGACCCTCTGTCCTCAGACCCTCTGTCCTTAGACCCTCTGTCCTCAGACCCTCTGTCCTTAGACCCCCTGTCCTTAGACCCTCTGTCCTTAGACCCTCCGTCCTTAGACCCTCTGTCCTCAGACCCTCTGTCCTTAGACCCTCTGTCCTTAGACCCTCCGTCCTTAGACCCTCTGTCCTCAGACCCTCTGTCCTTAGACCCCCTGTCCTTAGACCCTCTGTCCTTAGACCCTCCGTCCTTAGACCCTCTGTCCTCAGACCCTCTGTCCTTAGACCCTCTGTCCTTAGACCCTCTGTCCTTAGACCCTCTGTTCTCAGACCCTCTATCCTTAGACCCTCTGTCCTTAGACCCTCTGTCCTTAGACCCTCTGTACTTAGACCCTCTGTCCTCAGACCCTCTGTCCTTAGACCCTCTGTCCTTAGACCTTCTGTCCTTAGACCCTCTGTCCTCAGACCCTCTGTCCTTAGACCCCTCTGTCCTCAGACCCTCTGTCCTTAGACCCCCTGTCCTTAGACCCTCTGTCCTTAGACCCTCCGTCCTTAGACCCTCTGTCCTCAGACCCTCTGTCCTCAGACCCTCTGTCCTTAGACCCCCTGTCCTTAGACCCTCTGTCCTTAGACCCTCCGTCCTCAGACCCTCTGTCCTTAGACCCCCTGTCCTTAGACCCTCTGTCCTTAGACCCTCCGTCCTTAGACCCTCTGTCCTCAGACCCTCTGTCCTCAGACCCTCTGTCCTTAGACCCCTGTCCTTAGACCCTCTGTCCTTCGACCCTCCGTCCTTAGACCCTCTGTCCTCAGACCCTCTGTCCTTAGACCCTCTATCCTCAGACCCTCTGTCCTCAGACCCTCTGTCCTCAGACCCTCTGTCCTTAGACCCTCTGTCCTCAGACCCTCACATCGTACAAGGAAACACTTCCAGAGAAACCCACAGTTTAAAGGGAACATGGAGAAACCTCAGGGAGAGCAACAGAGGAGGGATCCCTCTCCCAGGACGGACAGACGTGCAATAGATGCCGTGTGTAAATTGAAAAGATAATCCTTTGCAACATAGGTAGTCCAGATGTTTGGAAATGCATGTGTGGATAACAGGAAGATGAATCCACGAGGATGTAATTAAATAACTCTTTTAGCATCTTAGCATTTATATTTCCCCTCTCGTGTTTGTTTCCTGCAGGCGTCCATCAGGATGATTCAGATCTGCTTCACCGTCTCTGAGACAAACTGAGCGGTAAATATCTACCTGTTTGGAAGTGAGGTCTGCACACACATAATGGTATTCTTATATCACCTCACGTTGAGTCGGTTTGGCGTCCACACGTTTCTCTGTCAATACATTCTCAGACCTTTGTGTTTCTAGGGAAAGCTCGAAAGATGGCGTTTAGCTGTAAATATTTATTTTAGCTTTTTTCAAATAAAATAAATAGAAAAACACACACATGGGCAGCAGTGCTAGAATATCAGGGAGAACCACGCTGCATACTCCGGGTCTAAACCTGCATTACATCTAACAGTTAGTGTCTCTATACGTTTGATTGTTTAGAAGTCTTTGAGAAAATGTCGAACATATTTCAAACACAAGTTAAAGTAAAAAATGTTACAATATATAACAAATAATTATGATTATGTAAAATTGTGTTCATGACAGTTTATTGACTATAAATAATTTGTGTGTTAAAATAGTTTCAGCCATCTTGACTCCGTGTTAGACCTTTGATCGTCCGTCTATCATTCATTAATGTTTATTTGCATGAAGCGTCAGGTTTCTGCTTAAAACACTAACATTCAAATGTCTGAGTGACTGCAGTCTTCTGTTTGAACGTGTTCCTCCTCCCTGTGGAAAGATCTCCGTTTGATTTGGCGTGTCGACAGAAAGTAAAACAGCCTGAGGACATTTTAAATGACTGCTGTTTGTCTAAGAGACGTCGGTATTCAGAGAGAGAACCACAGAGGGCGAGGGTTGCTCCAGAAGCCATGGCAAACAGAGAAGGGTTGGACTTTCTAACCTGATATTCAACTTTTCTTGGTTCTTATTTGGGGCTTTTTCTATTTTATTTGATGCTACAGATATTCATAGGTAACATACAGTAATACAAAGTAAATACAGACACACGTTAGAGGAGAGATACTAGAAAATCAGTGAAAATCCAGGTCTAAAAAGTGCCTGAAACCATCTCTTATTTCCAGTAGGGAGATGTGGAGCTAAAGAATAGTATAGAAGTCTACGAGGAAATTAACCTACTTCTACTTCTTAGATTAAAAAAGGTGTTGTTTGAACCAAATTCAAGATTTCTAATGTGGTTTCTGTCTCTCCACTGTTTGCAAGAAGAAGCCAGATTGTATAGAAGTCTACGAGGAAATGACACTACTCATTTATAAGAGAAACAATGGTTGGGTTTGAATTTAATGTACACTTTCAAGTATTGTACACTTAACTTCAATGGTTGCTAAAAAGATTGTATAGAAGCCTTTTATTGAGAGTTATATGAGAAAATGAGCCGGCGTTATCACGAAGAAATCAAATTATTGTTCTAATTAAAGAGTTGTTTGAACTCAATTCAAGATTTCTAAAGATTGCAACGCTCTCCACTGTTTGCAAGAAGAAGCCAGACTGTATAGAAGTCTATGAGGAAATGACCCTACCTCTCATTTACAAGAGAAACAAGTGTTAAGACGGTTTCAAAGTGTTGAGTTTGAACTAAATGTAAACTTTAATAATATATGTGTTGTGTAATTGTGGCATTAAACTTCACTGGCTGCTAAAAGATGCCAGATTGTCTAGAAGTCTATGAGAAATTACCCTATTTCTCATTAACAATAGAAATAACGGTTTCAAAGTGTTGAGTTTGAACTAAATGTAAACTTTAATAATATATGTGTTGTGTAATTATGGCATTAAACTTCACTGGCTGCTAAAAGATGCCAGATTGTCTAGAAGTCTATGAGAAAATTACCCTATTTCTCATTAACAATAGAAATAACGGTTTCAAAGTGTTGAGTTTGAACTAAATGTAAACTTTAATAATATATGTGTTGTGTAATTATGGCATTAAACTTCACTGGCTGCTAAAAGATGCCAGATTGTATAGAAGTCTATGAGGAAATGACCCTACTTCTCATTTACGAGAGAAACAAGTGTTAAGACGGTTTCAAAGTGTTGAGTTTGAACTAAATGTAAACTTTAATAATATATGTGTTGTGTAATTATGGCATTAAACTTCACTGGCTGCTAAAAGATGCCAGATTGTCTAGAAGTCTATGAGAAAATTACCCTATTTCTCATTAACAATAGAAATAACGGTTTCAAAGTGTTGAGTTTGAACTAAATGTAAACTTTAATAATATATGTGTTGTGTAATTATGGCATTAAACTTCTCTGGCTGCTAAAAGATGCCAGATTGTCTAGAGGTCTGTCTTGTGACCCAACCCAGTCTCACGGCATTTCGTGTTATAGTCACAATCTATTGATTCGTGTTCACCAACACGATTTTCCCCTTTTTTTCGTGTCACACAGAACGATTTTAAAAAGCAATGTATTTCTATTGGTATGTTTCGTGCCGGCACCACGTCTTATTGTCCGGTCGGGTCTTGGAAGACCGGAAGCTGTGGGGTTCATAGAAACATGTTCTTACTCAATATCTTACCCTAACCCTTTTATTTTTAAATTGTATAATGTCAAAAAGGAGTTTTTTTGCCGTCCGCGAGGAGAAGAAATGGCTCAGAGCCTCAGAAAACTGAAACCTGTATTTTTTAAAATATTTGTTTCCTTCTAATTTGTTATTGTTTACATGGCTTTTAAAATCGTGAATCAACAGATTAATTTCGTGGCTATAGCACAACATGCGGTGAGACTGGGTTGTGTGACCTGATGTATTTCCGTAGAACACATTTCCCTGATGAGTTCATGTTCTCAATCTCTACCTTCAAGTCTCATTCAATACTTCTTGATGTTCATTTAGTAAAGTGTCGAAATTGAATGGAAGTCTATGAAAAAATGATCCTACTTCTCATTTACAATAAAACTACGTGTTGAAAGTTCAAGAAACGAACTATAGTTTTGAGTTTGAACTAAATATAAACTGTGTATTTTAGATTGTATAGAAGTCTATGAGGAAGTGTTGCTCCTCCCACTTGATTTCTCACCTAATTCACATTTTCCTGATGAGTTTAAAGCCTTAATTTCTAGTTTCATGTCTCCAATATTCAGCACGTATTTTATGTCGTAGATTAAAGCGCTATAGTCTCTTCATCTTGTGTTCCCCACAGCCCTGATTCAGCACCGTATGTTTGGTATAAACCCGTCCGCAGTGAGGAAGTAGACGCTTTGGGAAACTCCTGGCAAGGCGAGTTTATTTATACAGAACTCTCAACACAATTCAAAGTGCTTTCTTTACGACAAAAATATTGTTTAGAATAAATCAGTAAACTAAAGAATGCAAAAAGAGTTCCCATGATGCATTGCAGTGTGTACAGGTGTGTTCGTACGGAATAGCACCCAAAGCAGTCAAACGGGTGGGAGGTTACGGGGATGTAAATAAAGCTTTTATTCAAATAAAAGCTGGTTTTCAGCCAGAAAACGGGCGAGGCGGAACAAGCAGGAAGTAAACAACAACAACAACCCGTACACAAGAGGGCAGAACATCAAGAGCACAACAACAACAACCAAACCACCATGAAACCATGACGAACACAATCAGCCAATCAGACAGGAGGGAAAACAGACAGGAAGCAAAGGCAGACATGAGACAGGGGGCGAAACGGGACTATTCAATGATAACTGAGAAAACAGATCATGACACTCCTCTTCCTCTTCCTCCTCCTCTTCCTCTTCCTCTTCCTCTTCCTCCTCCTCCTCCTCCTCCTCTTCCTCTTCTCCTCTCTCAGGATAATGGCGCCTGTGGGGTCAGAAGTCGACGTCTTCCTGTCTTCAGGCGTCTTCTTCTTCGTCCTCCTCGTCTTCCTCTCCATCTTCCTCACGGCTCTCTGCAGCGAGTGCACCAGGTCAGACACTCCTCCGTGTGGGAGTAATTATATTATATAAAGTTAAAATGTATCACGTGAAGGTGTTATGTCCTGTTTCCTAGAGAGAGACCAGGTATGTTCCAGAGACTGAAGCTCAGTGTCGAGCTGTCCCCTTTCTGTCCTGTGGCACCCTTTGTATTCTCTGATCGGTGTCCTTGGTTGCTTTGAAGGAGTCTCTAAATAACATGTATTATTATTAAATGTGTTTCCATGTTTTAAGAATATTAAGCATTGTACCTATATTCTGTATTTCTGCCAACGAATGCCACGCACATCTAGATTGAACTGTATTTCATCTAATCGCTTCTCTAAATCATTCTTCCCTTCTGCCCTCACTGAAAAGCTTTTAACTTGATTATGTATTTATTATTGTGATGCTATGAACTATTTACGGTGTAAACTGGAATGATCTCCGGTGTGTCTGTGTGCTTCCTTCCTGTATGTTCCTGCCTGTGTGCATGGCAGACGCTGCTGCTCATAACAACTGCCCCTTGCAGATTAACCAAGGTGTTGATTGATCGATTGATTGATTGACATGCAGTAGGGAAACGGCACAGATATAGAGGTCAGATATTATTCAAATGGAGACATTATATACAGAATACAGCTGAAAGTATAATGTACGAATACACAGCTTTAGTTATACGTATAGCGACAGCAGGAAGCACACAAAGTCGTGACACGTTGTGTGACACGCTACAGAAAAGAACTTGCTGAGATCAAAAGCTCTGTTGCAAAATCCATCCATCTTCTCCCGCTTATCCGTGGTCGGGTCTCGGGGGTCTCGTTCCAGCAGAGAGCCCCAAACGTTCCTTTCCCCTCATCAACCAGCTCTGACTGGGGGATCCCAAGGCGCTCCCAGGCCAGAGAAGAGATATAGTCCCTCCACCTGGTCCTAGGTCTACCCCTTGGTCTCTTCCCAGCTGGACGTGCCTGGAACACCTCCCTAGGGAGGCGCCCAGGTGGCATCCTAACTAGGTGCCACCTCAACTGGCTCCTTTCGACGCGAAGGAGGCAAAATAATGTGGTTTAATGAAAACGGGGACGATCAACTTCCTCTCCTTGGACGTGCACATTACAAAACGACCCTGTGTCACGCTCTCTTCCTCACACCTCACGCAGGCACACAATGAGTTATACCCATGTGACCCAAGCCAACCAATCAATCGAGATCAAACACATATCTTATACTAAAGGATTACTAAACACGTGTCACGGCTCCGACAAAACGTAACACCACAACTTGGCATTGGATGCTTTCGAGATCTGAAATGATTTCTTACAAAGCTGGACTCCAAATGCGTAGAAACGTCTTTATTCTTTATTGTGATTGATTTATAATATTTCAAGGATATTCAGACCCATTTTCTTACATTAAAGATTTCACAGATTTTCTATAACTCTAAGAAATATATGTTATAACTCTTCATTTGTGAGTACTTGAGAAGAAAACTACATGAACCTGAACCTCCGCAGAAAAGTTTATTTTTCTCTTGTTATTCGCAGACGTTCCTTTGAGCTGCGAGACCCGGCGGTGAACAAAGACCCGTCGTCCCTCATCAGAGTGGTGAGTGACCTCTGACTTCTGAGTACAAGAACCGTAATGAAATGAATAATGATAATATGTGTTCGTATGTTCAGGTGAAGCTGGAGGACGCGATGGTGGAGAGAGAAAACCCGATGATCGCGGAGATCCAGAACGATGAGAAAGGTCAAACACCTTCTGAACAACCTGAGACTTGAATTGAGAATTTATTCTAAATCATACTTCTAGAGATTTGGAAGGAAATATCGCACGTTCTTATCGATTTGAAATGTATTTGACAACACTACTTACTTTGCATGTTCATTTTATTAATATATTATATATTATGACATCTTATCATGGATCTGGATACCTGTAAGTATTTACCAGCAGCAACATTAAAACAGTATTTATATTAATGCGTCACTAATTACAATCCAGTGATATACAGATTTAGTTTTGGATTTGGCACTTAAGTTGATTTCATGCTAAGACTTATGTACTTTTACTAAAGTAAAAAAAGGGAAGTTGGTAAGTTTGAGAAACCGGCTCGAGATACACTTGTTGTTATATTCCATGGAGGAGGCGCTCTGTGAGGAAGTCTGAAGGAAGGGGCGGATTCTTTCCGCTGTGTACTTTCACATGTTAGTGCACTCGAGCCGGTTTCTGAAACGTACCTACCCCACCTTTAACAGACGACGTTCACACTGTGATATGAATACTTGTACTTACTTCGTCTACTCGTGTGTGCGTGCGTGTTTGTGTGTGCGTGTGTGTGTGCGTGTAGACTCAGTGCCCTTCACTCCCTGGAGGAGCCACTTGGCGGCGCCACAGCACCACCCAGGTCAGTGTGAGGATTACAGAACTTGAACTCAAGTAAAAAGCCTTCGGTGCGTCCACACAGCAGCTTTTCAAAACTCTTGGAGCTGGGCGTGTCTGAAAGTGTGTGTGTGTGTGTGTGTGTCTGAAAGTGTGTGTGTGTGTCTGAAAGTGTGTGTGTGTGTGTGTGTCTGAAAGCTTGGGGATCTTTTGCGAGCAACGCGACCAACAACCAATCACATGAATCTCCCGCCCCCGACATACAAAGCAAAAAACCCCGGGGATTTTATGCGAGCAATATATATATATATATATTTTTTTTTTATATATATATATATATATATATATATATATATATATATTTTTATATATATATATATATATATATATATATATTTTTTTTTAATATATATATATAAACTCCTCAAACAGGTGAAAACCTACCAGTTCCACCTCCCTCCATGCCTGGTTCCTCCGGTTTGTATCCCGTTAATAGTCTGGTCGTAAAGAACCGGGTGATTTGCTCCCGTAATTTCTCGTTTGGAATCTGAGGAAATGAACTGGCTCTCCCAGCTTACACGCGGTTTGATTGGCTCGCGCTTGAACTGTCAGATTTGCATACACGGGATTTGATTGGCTGACGCTTCCAGCTCAGCTTCAAAAGTTGAACATTGCTCAACTTTTGAATCCTGGAAATCCTGGAACTCTTCGCTTCGCTCCCCCACAATGCAGTTCGGCGAAAAGCGAGGCAAAGTGACGTCATCCCATTCAAAGTCAATGGGCAGAGAAGCGG
>CADEHL010000774.1:15000-23567 GCA_902827135.1 Harpagifer antarcticus
ATACTGATATACACCTGAACATCAGCAGGAGAGGACTCTTTAAAGTAGAGACACTACATACTGATATACACCTGAACATCAGCAGGAGAGGACTCTTTAAAGTAGAGACCTACATATACACCTGAACATCAGCAGCAGAGGACTCTTTAAAGTAGAGACACTACATATACACCTGAACATCAGCAGCAGAGGACTCTTTAAAGTAGAGACACTACATACTGATATAAACCTGAACATCAGCAGGAGAGGACTCTTTAAAGTAGAGACACTACATACTGATATACACCTGAACATCAGCAGGAGAGCACTCTTTAAAGTAGAGACACTACATACTGATATACACCTGAACATTAGCAGCAGAGGACTCTTTAAAGTAGAGACACTACATATGCACCTGAACATCAGCAGGAGAGCACTCTTTAAAGTAGAGACACTACATACTGATATACACCTGAACATCAGCAGGAGAGGACTCTTTAAAGTAGAGACACTACATACTGATATACACCTGAACATCAGCAGGAGAGGACTCTTTAAAGTAGAGACACTACATACTGATTATACACCTGAACATTAGCAGCAGAGGACTCTTTAAAAAGTAGAGACACTACATACTGATATACACCTGAATATCAGCAGGAGAGGACTCTTTAAAGTAGAGACACTACATACTGATATAAACCTGAACATCAGCAGGAGAGCACTCTTTAAAATAGAGACACTACATACTGATATACACCTGAATATCAGCAGGAGAGGACTCTTTAAAGTAGAGACACTACATACTGATATACACCTGAATATCAGCCAGGAGAGGACTCTTTAAAGTAGAGACACTACATACTGATATACACCTGAACATCAGCAGGGAGAGGACTCTTTAAAGTAGAGACCACTACATACTGATATACACCTGAATATCAGCAGGAGAGGACTCTTTAAAGTAGAGACACTACATACTGATATACACCTGAACATCAGCAGGAGAGGACTCTTTAAAGTAGAGACACTACATACTGATATACACCTGAACATCAGCAGGAGAGGACTCTTTAAAGTAGAGACACTACATACTGATATACACCTGAACATCAGCAGGAGAGGACTCTTTAAAGTAGAGACACTACATACTGATATACACCTGAACATCAGCAGGAGAGGACTCTTTAAAGTAGAGACACTACATACTGATATACACCTGAACATCAGCAGGAGAGGACTCTTTAAAGTAGAGACACTACATACTGATATACACCTGAACATCAGCAGGAGAGGACTCTTTAAAGTAGAGACACTACATACTGATATACACCTGAACATCAGCAGGAGAGGACTCTTTAAAGTAGAGACACTACATACTGATATACACCTGAACATCAGCAGGAGAGGACTCTTTAAAGTAGAGCCACTACATACTGATATACACCTGAACATCAGCAGGAGAGAACTCTTTAAAGTAGAGACACTACATACTGATATACACCTGAACATCAGCAGGAGAGGACTCTTTAAAGTAGAGACACTACATACTGATATACACCTGAACATCAGCAGGAGAGGACTCTTTAAAGTAGAGACACTACATACTGATATACACCTGAACATCAGCAGGAGAGGCACTCTTTAAAGTAGAGACACTACATACTGATATACACCTGAACATCAGCAGGAGAGGACTCTTTAAAGTAGAGACACTACATACTGATATACACCTGAACATCAGCAGGAGAGGACTCTTTAAAGTAGAGACCACTACATACTGATATACACCTGAACATCAGCAGGAGAGGACTCTTTAAAGTAGAGCCACTACATACTGATATACACCTGAACATCAGCAGGAGAGGACTCTTTAAAGTAGAGACACTACATACTGATATACACCTGAACATCAGCAGGAGAGGACTCTTTAAAGTAGAGCCACTACATACTGATATACACCTGAACATCAGCAGGAGAGGACTCTTTAAAGTAGAGACACTACATACTGATATACACCTGAACATCAGCAGGAGAGGACTCTTTAAAGTAGAGACACTACATACTGATATACACCTGAACATCAGCAGGAGAGGACTCTTTAAAGTGGAGACACTACATACTGATATACACCTGAACATCAGCAGGGAGAGGACTCTTTAAAGTAGAGACACTACATACTGATATACACCTGAACATCAGCAGGAGAGGACTCTTTAAAGTAGAGACACTACATACTGATATACACCTGAACATCAGCAGGAGAGGACTCTTTAAAGTAGAGACACTACATACTGATATACACCTGAACATCAGCAGGAGAGGACTCTTTAAAGTAGAGACACTACATACTGATATACACCTGAACATCAGCAGGAGAGGACTCTTTAAAGTAGAGCCACTACATACTGATATACACCTGAACATCAGCAGGAGAGGACTCTTTAAAGTAGAGACACTACATACTGATATACACCTGAACATCAGCAGGAGAGGACTCTTTAAAGTAGAGCCACTACATACTGATATACACCTGAACATCAGCAGGAGAGGACTCTTTAAAGTAGAGACACTACATACTGATATACACCTGAACATCAGCAGGAGAGGACTCTTTAAAGTAGAGACACTACATACTGATATACACCTGAACATCAGCAGGAGAGGACTCTTTAAAGTGGAGACACTACATACTGATATACACCTGAACATCAGCAGGAGAGGACTCTTTAAAGTAGAGACACTACATACTGATATACACCTGAACATCAGCAGGAGAGGACTCTTTAAAGTAGAGACACTACATACTGATATACACCTGAACATCAGCAGGAGAGGACTCTTTAAAGTAGAGACACTACATACTGATATACACCTGAACATCAGCAGGAGAGGACTCTTTAAAGTAGAGACACTACATACTGATATACACCTGAAACATCAGCAGGAGAGGACTCTTTAAAGTAGAGACACTACATACTGATATACACCTGAACATCAGCAGGAGAGGACTCTTTAAAGTAGAGACACTACATACTGATATACACCTGAACATTAGCAGCAGAGGACTCTTTAAAGTAGAGACACTACATACTGATATACACCTGAATATCAGCAGGAGAGGACTCTTTAAAGTAGAGACACTACATACTGATATAAACCTGAACATCAGCAGGAGAGCACTCTTTAAAATAGAGACACTACATACTGATATACACCTGAATATCAGCAGGAGAGGACTCTTTAAAGTAGAGACACTACATACTGATATACACCTGAATATCAGCAGGAGAGGACTCTTTAAAGTAGAGACACTACATACTGATATACACCTGAACATCAGCAGGAGAGGACTCTTTAAAGTAGAGACACTACATACTGATATACACCTGAATATCAGCAGGAGAGGACTCTTTAAAGTAGAGACACTACATACTGATATACACCTGAACATCAGCAGGAGAGGACTCTTTAAAGTAGAGACACTACATACTGATATACACCTGAACATCAGCAGGAGAGGACTCTTTAAAGTAGAGACACTACATACTGATATACACCTGAACATCAGCAGGAGAGGACTCTTTAAAGTAGAGACACTACATACTGATATACACCTGAACATCAGCAGGAGAGGACTCTTTAAAGTAGAGACACTACATACTGATATACACCTGAACATCAGCAGGAGAGGACTCTTTAAAGTAGAGACCACTACATACTGATATCCACCTGAACATCAGCAGGAGAGGGACTCTCTTTTAAAGTAGAGACACTACATACTGAATATACACCTGAACATCAGCAGGAGAGGACTCTTTAAAGTAGAGACACTACATACTGATATACACCTGAACCTCAGGCAGGAGAGGACTCTTTAAAGTAGGAGACACTACATACTGGATATACACCTGAAACATCAGCAGGAGGAGGACTCTTTTAAAGTAGAGACACTACAGTACTGCATATACACCTGAACATCAAGCATGGTAGAGGACTCTTAAAGTAGAGACACTCACATACTGTATATCACCTGAACAATCAGCAGGAGATGCACTCTTTAAAGTAGAGGACACTACATACTGATATACACCTGAACATCAGGCAGGAGAGGACTCTTTAAAGTAGAGACACTACATACTGTATAACACCTGAACATCAGCAGGAGGAGGACTCTTTAAAGTAGAGACACTACATACTGATATACACCTGAACATCAGCAGGAGAGGACTCTTTAAAGTAGAGCCACTACTACTGATATACACCTGAACATCAGCAGGAGAGGACTCTTTAAAGTAGAGACAATACATACTGATATACACCCTGAACATCAGCAGGAGAGGACTCTTTAAAGTAGAGCCACTACATACTGATATACACCTGAACATCAGCAGGAGAGGACTCTTTAAAAGTAGAGACACTACATACTGATATACACCTGAACATCAGCAGGAGAGGACTCTTTAAAGTAGAGACACTACATACTGATATACACCTGAACATCAGCAGGAGAGGACTCTTTAAAGTGGAGACACTACATACTGATATACACCTGAACATCAGCAGGAGAGGACTCTTTAAAGTAGAGACACTACATACTGATATACACCTGAACATCAGCAGGAGAGGACTCTTTAAAGTAGAGACACTACATACTGATATACACCTGAACATCAGCAGGAGAGGACTCTTTAAAGTAGAGACACTACATACTGATATACACCCTGAACATCAGCAGGAGAGGACTCTTTAAAGTAGAGACACTACATACTGATATACACCTGAACATCAGCAGGAGAGGACTCTTTAAAGTAGAGACACTACATACTGATATACACCTGAACATCAGCAGGAGAGGACTCTTTAAAGTAGAGACACTACATACTGATATACACCTGAACATCAGCAGGAGAGGACTCTTTAAAGTAGAGACACTACATACTGATATACACCTGAACATCAGCAGGAGAGGACTCTTTAAAGTAGAGACACTACATACTGATATACACCTGAACATCAGCAGGAGAGGACTCTTTAAAGTAGAGACACTACATACTGATATACACCTGAACATCAGCAGGAGAGGACTCTTTAAAGTAGAGACACTACATACTGATATACAACCTGAACATCAGCAGGAGAGGACTCTTTAAAGTAGAGACACTACATACCTGATATACACCTGAACATCAGCAGGAGAGGACTCTTTAAAGTAGAGACCACTAACATACTGATATACACCTGAACATCAGCAGGAGAGGACTCTTTAAAGTAGAGACACTACATACTGATATACCACCTGAACATCAGGCAGGAGAGGACTCTTTAAGTAGAGACACTACATACTGATATACACCTGAACATCCGCAGGAGAGGACTCTTAAAGTAGAGACACTACAACATGATATACACCTGAACTCAGCAGGAGAGGACTCTTTAAAGTAGAGGCACTACATACTGATATACACCTGAAACATCAGCAGGAGAGGACTCTTTAAAGTAGAGACACTACATACTGATATACAACTGAACATCAGCAGGAGAGAGACTCTTTAAAGTAGAGACACTACATACTGATATACACCTGAACATCAGCAGGAGAGGGACTCTTTAAAGTAGAGACACTACATACTGATATACACCTGAACATCAGCAGGAGAGGACTCTTTTAAAGTAGAGACACTACATACTGATATACACCTGAACATCAGCAGGAGAGGACTCTTTAAAGTAGAGACACTACATACTGATATACACCTGAACATCAGCAGGAGAGGACTCTTTAAAGTAGAGCTACTACATATGATATACACCCTGAACATCAGCAGGAGAGGACTCTTTAAGTAGAGACACTACATACTGATATACACCTGAACATCAGCAGGAGAGGACTCTTTAAAGTAGAGACACTACATACTGATATACACCTGAACATCAGCAGGAGAGGACTCTTTAAAGTAGGAGACACTACATACTGATATACACCTGAACATCAGCAGGAGAGGACTCTTTAAAGTAGAGACACTACATACTGATATACACCTGAACATCAGCAGGAGAGGACTCTTTAAAGTAGAGACACTACATACTGATATACACCTGAACATCAGCAGGAGAGGACTCTTTAAAGTAGAGACACTACATACTGATATACACCTGAACATCAGCAGGAGAGGACTCTTTAAAGTAGAGACACTACACACTGATATACACCTGAACATCAGCAGGAGAGGACTCTTTAAAGTAGAGACACTACATACTGATATACACCTGAACATCAGCACGTTCCCTTCAGAGAGCGAGACAGGAAGTGAGCAATGTTTCATGACTTCAAGTGCATCATGATGACGGAAACAGGTTCAAAATAAGTTCCATCATTTAGAAATATCAGTCAGTGTCAGATGCTCCCTAAGTGTTACTGTCTCTGTGTGTGTGTGTGTGTGTGTGTGGTGTGTGTGTGTGTGTGTGTGTGTGTGTGTGTGTGTGTGTGTGTGTGTGTGTGTGTGTGTGTGTGTGTGTGTGGGTGTGTGTCAGAGATCATCAGCAGAAGGTTCTTAATGAAACACGTTCATCACGTCGATCAGCTGACTGTTAGAAAGTGCGTGCACATCTTCCCTGATCACACTCGGCTTGCAGTGAGAAAATAACCTCACAATAAAAGTGTTATTATTAAAACACAGAAACTAAATGAACTACATTAGCATGAAAGTGGTCTCGTGGTCAGAGGTCCGGTGTTTGGGATCAGAATGGAAGTAGGTCAGAGTCAAATAACAAAAACACGTATGTCCCTTTAAATAAAAGGGGCTCGTCTGCAGCACGTATCTGAGTGATCCGAAGTGTGTGCGTGTATTACGTGCCACACACACACACACACACACACACACACACACACACACACTCAGACTGGTTACGTAATCAGTGGTCTCCGCCTGCAAGCTGCTCATTTTCCCATCACACACACAGCTACTCAGAGGCGCGGGAAGGTATTTTGAGTGGGGGTGCTGAGGTGCTGGACTCCAGTGAACACTATTACAGGCACTATAGAGCACGCACAAAAGCAACCTCCACACGCAAACACACAGTACACCCGCGACTGTTACAATGAAGGCTCGATAATCAGCTCACGGCATATAGGCAGGGGTAAAGTGCTATTTTTTACAAGTGGGGAGCGGACCTCACCTCCTCTAGGGGGGTCCTCACCTCCTCTAGGGGGGACCTCACCTCCTCTAGGGGGGACCTCACCTCCTCTAGGGGGGTCCGGGGGGATGCTCCCCCGGGAAGATTTTTGTTAAATATTGAAGTTGAAAGCATCAATCTGGTGCACTTTGAGAGCAACATTAAGAGATCTATGGATACATCTCTCACCACCCAGATGAAACACAACTAAACAGATTCTCTTTTTCTTTATGGATATTTTACAAATCACTCCCCTTTCAAACTGTATTCTTGTGTTACTGCCATATAGTATTTCATAACTGTTTTTCCTTTATTCTCTTATTGTTTTATAACTATAATGATCATATGAAGGTGTGCCGCGGAAATAATCTTTTGAATAATTTGTGACCAAACCGTTTGAGACCCACTGAGATAACTTAGACTAAAGTGAACTATCTAAACACTCAGAGAGTCCTTTAGCTCACCTGAGCCTCTCAGTCTGAGAGGAGAACACGGGAAATTACAGTCCTGCCGTCCTCTTCGAGTGTCATGATGAGGTTCACGTAAAACACGGGTTAATGTTATTATATTACTGAGGTAGAATTGTCCGGTGCTACAGAAAAAACATTCGGGGCAGGCCAAAATATTATTTGACCAACAATGTGGAATTTATTGGCTACATATTACACAGATTATGCACAATAACCGTCAAATAATAATTCAGACAGGGGAGCTCCGCACCCCCTGTCTACCGCTAGGGGGTGCTGCAGCGCCCTCAGCACCCCCCTTCCCGCGCCCATGTGAGAGAGTTGCATGGAAATAAAAGTGTGCTTGTGTAATTCAAACTCGGCTCTGTGTGTGTGTGTGTGCGTGTGTGTGTGTGTGTGTGTGTGTGTGCGGACATAGCGCATTTAGTGTGAGGGAGAGAGGGAGAGAGGGAGAGAGAGAGAGGGACCGGTGCCAGCAGCAGGGACCGTGTCGTTAGCATCTGGTTAGCTAGCTGCACTAACGGACATACGGAGCTGTTGGTTCCACAACAAGCTGGAGGAGAGTTCTCCTCTCAGACTGAGAGGCTCAGGTGAGCTAAAGGACTCTCTGAGTGTTTAGATAGTTAACTTTAGTCTAAGTTATCTCAGTGGGTCTCAAACGGTTTGGTCACAAATTATTCAAAAGATTATTTCCGCGGCACACCTTCATATGATCATTATAGTTATAAAACAATAAGAGAATAAAGGAAAAACAGTTATGAAATATTATATGGCAGTAAAACAAGAATACAGTTTGAAAGGGGAGTGATTTGTAAAATATCCATAAAGAAAAAGAGAATCTGTTTAGTTGTGTTTCATCTGGGTGGTGAGAGAGGTATCCATAGATCTCTAATGTTGCTCTCAAAGTGCACCAGATTGATGCTTTCAACTTCAATATTTAACAAA
>CADEHL010000775.1:0-2500 GCA_902827135.1 Harpagifer antarcticus
GCCCAGATCTAAACTCCTGGCTCCAGCTCAACTCTCTCACTGAACAGAACAAAGTGAGAGAGGGGCTGCAATACAAGAGGGACAGAAAGAGAAACTTTAAAACTGTTGTTCAGATGTGTAAAGACTGATCTGTTCTATACTCGTCTGAAGCTGTTAAGTCATGATGTGAAACGGCTGACAAAGAGAAACTCAAGCTGCCGCTACACTTTATTTCATTTATCTAAAATTAAGCACTTTAAGATGCACACATTTTCCAAAGCTTTTTCATTTATTTTCTCTATTTTATTTGTAAATGCAGCCCGAGAGGAACATCACACACATCCACAGTGTCTAATGTTGTTGTTTTTGAATTGTGCTTTCTGTATTTGATGGCAGTCAGCCGTTGATGGCAGTCAGCCGTTGATGGCAGTCAGCCGTTGATGGCAGTCAGACGTTGATGACAGTCAGCCGTTGATGGCAGTCAGCCGTTGATGGCAGTCAGACGTTGATGGCAGTCAGCCGTTGATGGCAGTCAGCCGTTGATGGCAGTCAGACGTTGATGGCAGTCAGCCGTTGATGGCAGTCAGACGTTGATGACAGTCAGTTGTTGATGGCAGTCAGCTGTTGATGGCAGTCAGACGTTGATGACAGTCAGCCGTTGATGGCAGTAGCGTTGATGACAGTCAGTGTGATGGCAGTCAGCCGTGATGGCAGTCAGCCGTTGATGCAGTCAGCCGTTGATGGCAGTCAGACGTTGATGACAGTCAGCCGTTGATGGCAGTCAGACGTTGATGACAGTCAGTTGTTGATGGCAGTCAGCTGTTGATGGCAGTCAGACGTTGATGACAGTCAGTTGTTGATGGCAGTCAGACGTTGATGACAGTCAGTTGTTGATGGCAGTCAGCCGTTGATGGCAGTCAGCCGTTGATGGCAGTCAGTTGTTGATGGCAGTCAGTTGTTGATGGCAGTCAGCCGTTGATGGCAGTCAGCCGTTGATGGCAGTCAGACGTTGATGACAGTCAGTTGTTGATGGCAGTCAGTTGTTGATGGCAGTCAGCCGTTGATGGCAGTCAGCCGTTGATGGCAGTCAGACGTTGATGACAGTCAGTTGTTGATGGCAGTCAGTTGTTGATGGCAGTCAGCCGTTGATGGCAGTCAGCCGTTGATGGCAGTCCAGACGTTTGATTGACAGTCAGTTGTTGATGGCAGTCAGTTGTTGATGGCAGTCAGCGTTGATGGCAGTCAGCCGTTGATGGCAGTCAGGACGTTTGATGGCAGTCAGTTGTTTGATGGCAGTCAGTTGTTGATGGCAGTCAGCCGTTGATGGCAGTCAGCCGTTGATGGCAGTCAGCCGTTGATGGCAGTCAGCTTTGATGGCAGTCAGTTGTTGATGGCAGTCAGCCGTTGATGGCAGTCAGCCGTTGATGGCAGTCAGACGTTGATGGCAGTCAGTTGTTGATGGCAGTTCAGTTGTGCATGCAGTCAGCCGTTGATGGCAGTCAGCCGTTGATGGCAGTCAGACGTTGATGACAGTCAGTTGTTGATGGCAGTCAGCTGTTGATGGCAGTCAGCCGTTGATGGCAGTCAGACGTTGATGACAGTCAGTTGTTGATGGCAGTCAGTTGTTGATGGCAGTCAGCCGTTGATGGCAGTCAGCCGTTGATGGCAGTCAGACGTTGATGACAGTCAGTTGTTGATGGCAGTCAGACGTTGATGACAGTCAGTTGTTGATGGCAGTCAGCCGTTGATGGCAGTCAGCCGTTGATGGCTGTCAGACGTTGATGACAGTCAGTTGTTGATGGCAGTCAGACGTTGATGACAGTCAGTTGTTGATGGCAGTCAGCTGTTGATGGCAGTCAGCCGTTGATGGCAGTCAGACGTTGATGGCAGTCAGACGTTGATGACAGTCAGTTGTTGATGGCAGTCAGACGTTGATGACAGTCAGTTGTTGATGGCAGTCAGCTGTTGATGGCAGTCAGACGTTGATGGCAGTCAGCTGTTGATGAAGCTGCTTCAGTATCACACTAATTTATGAAGCAACTTAGACATGTTGATGTTCCGGACCTTTGCATGGGGACATTTTCTCTAACTGGACCTCGTTGAATTTGAGTTGAAGACCACTGATATAGACGGTCCGGCCACACGAGGCCGACAGGGCAACGCAGGAAACGAGAACAGGTCCCAAGTTGGGTAGATCTGCGGACGCAACGCTCCGTCTACGCCCTATACGATCATTTATACGATGACACCTCTCCTGCTCACCCCTGCGTCACCCATTGCTGATGTGTGTTTGAGCCGGATCCCGGTATCTCGCAGGACCGTGCCCCCAGCAGACCCTGTACTACAGCGCCCCCAGCGCTTTCGAGCGGTCTCGTGTGAACGGACACCTTTCTGGTGCCTGCTGCGTGTGGACGGAAGACTTGTTTGATATCGATTTCGGTTCGTTTGCGTTACCGTTCTCGTGTGGCTCCAGTCTTAGAGTCCTTTAACCCTGACATGACTCAGCATTAACACAAAAGGA
>CADEHL010000775.1:7500-22558 GCA_902827135.1 Harpagifer antarcticus
TGTGGTTCAAATGTTCATCTGACTAAACCCACGTTACACACGCTGTGGAGATGACTGGAGTGTTCCCTGCTTGAAGGAGGGGGTTCAGCTCTCCTGGTGCTGCTGGTATCATTTCATCACCACCTTTGAGTCTTACCAGCTAGCTAGCTAGCTAGCACGAGAGAAACACGTATAACTCCAAACTAAGTTGTTATTGCTGCTTATGTGCATAGATTCCACCTTTGGTGACTAAAGTAGTGACTAAGATTACTGACTCTTGACTTAACCCTAACCCTGAAATGTTATTTTTAGTATTTTTAAATATGAAGATCAGATCGCGTTGTCCTCCTGGGCGCGTGGCCATTGTGATGACCGTTACCTGCGCTTCTGGCATCGATCAAACGGGCGCATCACGGCGCTCTGGCGCCCTCTAGGACACTCGCATAGCATAGCGTCAGTGACTTGGTAAACATGCGTGTGTTCGTGCTCCTCGCCCACAGTATTTTACTCAAAGTGCGCACAATGAATGTTGAAATAGCAGTAACACCAGTTCATTGATAAAGTTACATAAGGGATGGAAAGGGGCAATGGCAGTTTTAGAAAGGGGATGACTTTGACCGTTTTTATTTCAGGGGGGATGCCATCCCCCCTCAACTCGAGTACTGACTACTTCTACTAATACTGCTACTACTACTACTACTACTACTACTACCACTACTTCTACTACTACCACTACTTCTACTAATACAACTACTACTACTACTACTACTACTACTGTTAGAGAATATTTCTTCTCTCTTCCTAAGTGTCAAATAATAATTCTTCCTTACTCTGCCAGTAGACGTTTACGACCAAACCCTGGCTCTGCTATCTCTCTTAAGGAATGGGAGGCTCCAGCTATCTTGATAAACCAGTTCAACTCTCACAAAATGGTTTACTGCTGTGGGAATGCTGGCTTCTAAACACCACTGACAAGTGATTGAGTATTTCTATTTGGGGGATAATCTCCTCTAGCTCCACAGATGTTTACGCCTCCCCCAATATGCTGATTAGCTCTCTGTAAACTAGTTAAAGGGCTATCGAGATCATAATTGACATGGCAACCCACCCGTGCAGTCAGAACCTTTGACTGTGTGACTTGTGATGTGAATTTCTCCGGCCGATGCTTGTAATAAACTACCAGTGTTTGACATCAAAGCTCCGACTCTCCTCGTGTCTCTCTGAGTCCTGACTCTCCATTGCTGCAGAAGTTTCCCTTACTACTACCACTAATACAACTACTACTAATACAACTACTACTAATACAACTACTACTAATACAACTACTACTACTACTACTACTACTACTACTAATACAACTACTACTACTACTACCACTACTACTACTACTACCACTAATACAACTACTACTACTAATACAACTACTACTAATACAACTACCACTACTACTACTACTACTACACTACTACTACTACTACTACTACCACTAATACAACTACTACTACTAATACAACTACTACTAATACAACTACCACTACTACTACTACTACTACCACTACTACACTACTACTACTACCACTACTACAACTACTACTACTAATACAACTACTACTAATACAACTACTACTAATACAACTACTACTACTACTACTACTACTACTACTACTAATACAACTACTACTACTACTACTATACTACTACTACTACTACCACTAATACAACTACTACTACTAATACAACTACCACTACTGCTACTACTACCACTACTAATACAACTACTACTACTACTACCACTACTACTACTACTACCACTAATACAACTACTACTACTAATACAACTACCACTACTGCTACTACTACCACTACTACTACTACTACCACTAATACAACTACTACTACTACTACTACTACCACTAATACAACTACTACTACTACTACCACTACTACAACTACTACCAATACAACTACTACCAATACAACTACTACTAATACAACTACTATTACAACTACTTCTACTAATGATAATGATAATAATGTCACATCCTGTGTGTCTCCAGGATAGAGATGTCGAGCAGTGCGTCTCCGGACGCTTCCTGTCAGCTGGACAGTCGTTACTGGAAGATCACGATGTCTGACGGGCACGTGGAGGAGGTCCAGGGACCCGGGGTGGTCGGTACGAGGCCGCCGTGACATCACTTCCTGTGTGAGTCATGTGATCACCTGAGGGCCCCTGATGACTGTGTGTGTGTGTGTGTGTGTGTGTGTGTGTGTGTGTGTGTGTGTGTGTGTGTGTGTGTGTGTGTGTGTGTGTGTGTGTGTGTGTGTGTGTGTGTGTGTGTGTGTGTGTGTGTGTGTGTGTGTGTGTGTGTGTGTGTGTGTGTGTGTGTGTGTGTGTGTGTGTGTGTGTGTGTGTGTGTGTGTGTGTGTGTGTGTGTGTGTGTGTGTGTGTGTGTGTGTGTGTGCAGGAGAGTTCCCCGTCATGACCCCAGGGAAGGTGCACGAGTACGCCAGCTGCACCACCTTCTCTACGCCCTCAGAGCACATGGAGGGGCACTACAGCTTCCACCGGCTCGGTGAGACCCTCAGCTCGCGCTCTTATTCTGAAGCAGCTCTTTTATTCTGAAAAGCCTTAAAGGTGTGTGTTTGCCTCGCAGCCGATAAGGAGGAGGTTTTCCACGTGATGATCCCTCGCTTCCACATGGTCTGCCCGCCCTTCAGAGAGCCCGTCATCACAGCGGTAAGAGACCATGTCTGCGACGCTTCATCGTGACCCTGACCCTCCTCACGCTGTGATCTCTCCGCAGCAGAAGCCGGCGAGTCGGCGCCTCGAGGATCCCGACGCAGACGGAGAGTTTTGCGACGGAGACGGAGACGACTTTGGAGATTTGAGAGGAATCAACATGGCCGCCCTGGAGGGGGCGTGGTGTCCGCGGCACATCTGACCTCACCTGTCTGCAGCAGGGCATTCTGGGTAAAAGAGAGACAAGCTCCACTTCCTGCTGCCGGACGGGACAAAATAATGTGAACGAACGGCGTTTATATAAAGAAACACTTCCTGTTTCCTCTCGTGGTGGATTTACTGGGACAAAGAGGCGGGGACGAATCCTCGGCTCTGATTGGTCGGTTATTGGATATTTCCTACTGGAGGTTTGAGGTGCTTCTCCATCAGTGCTCTGCATTATCTCCACTGCAGGAACAAAGTCCTTTACAGGTGTTAGCATCATGCTAGTGAGAGGCGCGACACAACATTCATTCATCTGTCACACACACACACTCTGTCATCACACCCACTCGGTCACACACACACACACACACACACACACACACACTCTGTCATCACACACACTCGGTCACACACACACACACACACACTCGGTCATCACACACTCTGTCACACACACACACACTCTGTCATCACACACACTCAGTCACACACACACACACACACACACACACACACACGCACACACTCGGTCATCACACAGTCTGTCACACACACACACTCTGTCATCACACACTCTGTCACACACACACACACACTCTGTCATCACACACTCTGTCACACACACACACACACACTCTGTCACACACACACACACACACTCGGTCATCACACACTCTGTCACACACACACACACACTCGGTCATCACACACTCTGCCATCACACACACACACACCACACACACACACTCTGTCATCACACACACTCTGTCATCACACACACACACACACTCTGTCATCACACACTCTGTCACACACACACACACTCTGTCACACACACACTCTGTCACACACACACACTCTGTCACACACACACTCTGTCACACACACACACTCTGTCATCACACACACACACACACACACACACACACTGGAACCCCGCTCTAATGTAAAACTCCACTTCCTGTTTGAGTGAAAGAAAGATTGAAATATAGATTTATCAGCTGTTACTCCGAAGTCTTCAAATAAATATTTTGACGAATATTTGACAGATTTTGAGGAAATTTCGTTTGAACATTCGTGACATTTCGACGAATGACCCCCCGGAGTTTTGTTTACTTCCTGTTGACACTCAAGTAGCCCCTCCCTGTTGACATGTTGATCCTGCAGTGGAGAGAGGTCATCATGTGACCTTTGGGACGTGTTCGCTGCTTCCTCTTTTCAAACTGCTCGCTGCATCGAGGCGTGTGATTGGTGCGTTTGTTTTGTATGTTCTTTGGTTAAATAAATAACAAATAAGAATTATGACAACAGCTGCTGCAGACTCTGTTTACTGGCACACACACAGACACAGACACACACACACACACACACACACAGAGGCCCTTTCTCATTTCATCAAATCCCCCTCCTCGACACCTCGACTCCTCGGTCCTCTGGTAGTGACCCGGAAATGAATTTCAGCGTGCCATGTTGAAGGACATCTCATTTCTCTAAATGCACTTCGAGCATCGAGGAGGCTCTCTGGAGGAGCTCTAACCGAGGAGAGAGGAGAGAGGAGGCTCTCTGGAGGAGCTCTAACCGAGGAGAGAAGAGAGAGGAGGCTCTCTGGAGGAGCTCTAACCGAGGAGAGAGGAGAGAGGAGGCTCTCTGGAGGAGCTCTAACCGAGGAGAGAAGAGA
This sequence comes from Harpagifer antarcticus, assembly GCA_902827135.1. NCBI lineage: Eukaryota > Metazoa > Chordata > Actinopteri > Perciformes > Harpagiferidae > Harpagifer > Harpagifer antarcticus. The sequence continues at coordinate 12,102 of CADEHL010000775.1, forward strand.
GAGGAGGCTCTCTGGAGGAGCTCTAACCGAGGAGAGAGGAGGCTCTCATGGAGGAGCCTCTAACCGAGGAGAGAGGGAGGCTCTCTGGAGGAGCTCTAAACCGAGGAGAAGAAGAGAGGCTCTCTGGAGGAGCTCTAACCGAGGAGAGAGGAGAGAGGAGGCTCTCTGGAGGAGCTCTAAACCGAGGAGAGAGGAGAGAGGAGAGAGGAGGCTCTCTGGAGGAGCTCTAACCGAGGAGAGAAGAGGCTCTCTGGAGGAGCTCTAACAGAGGAGAGAGGAGAGAGGAGGCTCTCTGGAGGAGCTCAACCGAGGAGAGAGGAGAGAGGAGGCTCTCTGGAGGAGCTCTAACCGAGGAGAGAGGGGAGAGGAGGCTCTCTGGAGGAGCTGTAACCGAGGAGAAGAGTAGAGAGGAGGCTCTCTGGAGGAGCTCTAAAACCGAGGAGAGAGGAGGCTCTCTGGAGGAGCTCTAACCGGAGGAGAGAGGCGGCTCTCTGGAGGAGCTCTAACCGAGGAGAGAGGAGAGAGGAGAGAGGAGGCTCTCTGGAGGAGCTCTAACCGAGGAGAGAGGAGGCTCTCTGGAGGAGCTCTAACCGAGGAGAGAGGAGGCTCTCTGGAGGAGCTCTAACCGAGTAGAGAGGAGAGAGGAGAGAGGAGGCTCTCTGGAGGAGCTCTAACCGAGGAGAGAGGAGAGAGGAGGCTCTCTGGAGGAGCTATAACCGAGGAGAGAGGAGACACTGATGGATCCTCCTCGGCTGGTTGTTGTTGGTATCCGGCTGTTGTTGTTGTTGGTTTCTGTCCGGTTGTTGTTGTTGGTATACGGCTGGTTGTTGTTGGTATCTGTCCGGTTGTTGTTGTTGGTATCTGTCCGGTTGTTGTTGTTGGTATCCGGCTGGTTGTTGTTGGTATCTGGCTGGTTGTTGTTGGTTGGTATCTGTCCGGTTGTTGTTGTTGTTGGTATCCGGCTGGTTGTTGTTGGTATCCGGGCTGGTTGGTGGTTGTTGGTATCTGTCCGGTTGTTGTTTGCTGGGTATAACGGCTGGTTGTTGTTGGTATCCGGCTGGTGGTTGTTGTTGGTATCTGTCCGGTTGTTGTTGTTGGTATCCGGCTGGTTGTTGTTGGTATCCGGCTGGTTGTTGTTGTTGGTATCTGTCCGGTTGTTGTTGTTGGTATCCGGCTGGTTGTTGTTGTTGTTGGTATCCGGCTGGTTGTTGTTGTTGGTATCCGGCTGGTTGTTTGTTGTTGGTATCCGGCTGGATCGGTCATTAGCCCGCATGGTTTTTCATACCACTGCTACGCTGACGACACCCAATAAATTCTGTCCTTTCCCCGCTCAGAGACCCAGGTCGTCGCACGCATCTCTGCTTGTCTAGCTGACATCTCTCAGTGGATGTCTGCTCATCACCTCAAGCTCAACCTTGACAAGACTGAACTGCTTTTCCTTCCGGGAAAAGATTGTCCCACTCTTGACCTGACGATCAACATCGGCACCCTCTGTTGTTTCCCCGACTCAGACTGCAAGGACTCTGGGTGTGACCCTAGATAACAACCTGTCCTTCACTGCAAACATCGCTGCTACAACCCGTTGCTGCAGATACACGCTTTCCAACATCAGGAGGATACGTCCCCAGCTGACCCAGAAAGCCACGCAGGTTCTGGTCCAGGCTCTCGTCACCTCACGCCTAGACTACTGCAACTCCCTCCTGGCTGGTCTACCTGCATGTGCCATCCGACCTCTGCAGCTCATCCAGAATGCAGCGGCTCGTCTGGTCTTCAACCTTCCTAAATGTCCCCTACACCACTCCGCTCCTCCGCTCCCTCCACTGGCTCCCGGTAACTGCTAGAATCCACTTCAAGACACTGGTACTTGGTACCATGCTGCGAATGGATCTGGCCCTTCCTACATCCAGGACATGGTTAAACTGTACACCCCAGCACGTGCACTCCGCTCGGCATCAGCCAAACGACTCGCTGCACCCTCGCTGCGAGGGGGACCCAAGTTCCCATCAGCAGAAACACGTGGGTTTGCTATCCTGGCTCCAAGATGGTGGAATGAGCTCCCCATTGACATCAGGACAGCAGAAAGCTTACACACCTTCCAGACTGAAAACTCATCTCTTTCGACTCCACTTCCAGCCATAGAATTACTAACAAAGCACTTATATACTAACAAAGGACTGGCTCCTCTAAAGCCAGCTGAGTAGCACTTGAAGTGTTTGGCTCTATGAAACCTGATGTACTTTATGATTCTGTTTTCTTCAAGGTCGTGTCTTCCTGGTCGAACTGTACTTATTGTAAGTCGCTTTGGATAAAAGCGTCTGCTAAATGTAATGTAACAGACAGTAGAGACAGAGAGACAGACACTAGAGACAGACAGGTCCAGTAGAGACAGACAGGTCCCAGTAGAGACAGACAGGTCCAGTAGAGACAGACAGGTCCCAGTAGAGACAGACAGGTCCCAGTAGAGACAGACAGGTCTAGTAGAGTCAGACAGGTCACAGTAGAGACAGACAGGTCACACTAGAGACGGACAGGTCCCAGTAGAGACAGACAGGTCCAGTAGAGACAGACAGGTCCCATTAGAGACAGACAGGTCCCAGTAGAGACAGACAGGTCCCAGTAGAGACAGACAGGTCCCAGTAGAGACAGACAGGTCACAGTAGAGACAGACAGGTCACACTAGAGACAGACAGGCCCAGTAGAGACAGACAGGTCCCAGTAGAGAAAGACACATCCAGTAGAGACAGACAGGTCCAGTAGACACAGGCAGGTCACCGTAGAGACAGACAGGTCCAATAGAGACAGACAGGTCCCAGTAGAGACAGACAGGTCACAGTAGAGACAGACAGGTCCCAGTAGAGACAGACAAGCCCAGTAGAGACAGACAGGTCCCAGTAGAGACAGACCCGTCGCAGTAGAGACAGACACGTCCCAGTAGAGACAGACACGTCCCAGTAGAGACAGACACGTCCAGTAGAGACAGACAGGTCCCAGTAGAGACAGACAAGTCCCAGTAGAGACAGACAGGTCCCAATAGAGACAGACAGGTCCAGTAGAGACAGAAAGGTTCAGTAGAGACAGACAGGTCCAGTAGAGACAGACAGGTCCAGTAGAGACAGACAGGTCACAGTAGAGACAGACTGGTCCAGTAGAGACAGACAGGTCACAGTAGAGACAGAGAGGTCCAGTAGAGACAGACAGGTCACAGTAGAGACAGACTGGTCCAGTAGAGACAGACAGGTCACAGTAGAGACAGACAGGTCCAGTAGAGACAGACAGGTCACAGTAGAGACAGACAGGTCCAGTAGAGACAGACAGGTCCAGTAGAGACAGACTGGTCCAGTAGAGACAGACAGGTCACAGTAGAGACAGACTGGTCCAGTAGAGACAGACAGGCCCAGTAGAGACAGACAGGTCACAGTAGAGACAGACACGTCCAGTAGAGACAGACAGGTCCCAGTAGAGACAGACAGGTCCCAGTAGAGACAGACAGGTCACAGTAGAGACAGACAGGTCCAGTAGAGACAGACAGGTCACAGTAGAGACAGACAGGTCCCAGTAGAGACAGACAGGTCCAGTAGAGACAGACAGGTCCAGTAGAGGACAGACAGGTCCAGTAGAGACAGACACGTCCAGTAGAGAACAAGACAGGTCACAGTAGAGACAGACAGGTCACAGTAGAGACAGACAGGTCCAGTAGAGACAGACTGGTCCAGTAGAGACAGACTGGTCCAGTAGAGACAGACAGGTCACAGTAGAGACAGACACGTCCAGTAGAGACAGACACGTCCAGTAGAGACAGACACGTCCAGTAGAGACAAACAGGTCACAGTAGAGACAGACACGTCCAGTAGAGACAGGACACGTCCAGTAGAGACAGACAGATCACAGTAGAGACAGACAGGTCACAGTAGAGACAGGACAGGTCCAGTCGAGACAGACAGGTCACAGTAGAGACAGACAGGTCCACAGTAGAGACAGACAGGTCCACTAGAGACAGACCAAAGTAAAAGATTAGACGTCGGAAAACAAGAGGAGGTATCCCCATCAGAGGACCAGAGGCTGAAACACTGCAGATGTGAGAACTAGCTGTCTCTTATTAAAGTGATTATCAGCGAGACAAGCAGAGATGCGTGCGACGACCTGGGTCTCTGAGCGGGGAAAGGACAGAATTAATTGGGTGTGGTCAGCGTAGCAGTGGTATGAAAAACCATGCGGGCTAATGACTGATCCGAGCGAGTTTGTGAACAAGGAGAAGAGGAGCGGACCAAGAACAGAGCCCTGAGGGACCCCTGTAGTTAGTTGACAAGGGGCGGACTCGGACCCTCTCCAAGTTACCCTGAAGGTACGGGTCTTTGAGGTATGAGGCGAGGAGGGAGAGTGCAGAGCCTGAAACTCCAAGTTCTTGGAGAGTGCGAAGGAGGATCTGATGGTTCACCGTGTCGAATGCAGCTGACAGGTCCAACAGGATGATGACAGAGGAGAGAGAGGATGCTGCTTTGGCAGTGTGCAGTTCCTCAGAGACAGCAAGGAGGGCCGTTTCTGTGGAGTGACCTGATGTCACCTGGTCACACCTGATGTCAGCTGATCACACCTGATCACACCTGATCAGACCTGATGTCACACCTGATCAGACCTGATGTCACACCTGATCTTGTACTTGAGTAAAAGTAGAAGTACTCAGATCTTGTACTTGAGTAAAAGTAGAAGTACTCAGATCTTGTTACTTGAGTAAAAGTAAAAGTACTCAGATCTTGTACTTGAGTAAAAGTAGAAGTACTCAGACCTTGGACTTGAGTAAAAGTAGAAGTACTCAGATCTTGTACTTGAGTAAAAGTAGAAGTACTCAGATCTTACTTTTACTCAAGTACTAGATCTGAGTACTTCTACTTTTAGCGGGGCACAGAGTGTGCTCAGGGGAGTCTCCCACTGCAGCCAGTTGGTGGAGTGTTGGTACAACAGATACCGACGTTAACCCTGTCTGTGCACCCGGCGACCAACTCTGTTGTCCGGAGCCTCTGCCTCCTGTAAGCTTCACAGGTCCGTCGGTTATGTCCTGCTCGGCTCGGCCAGCTCCAGTTCAGTCAGTCACAGAAAGTCCGAGGATTATTTGTATACGAAATATGTGTTTTGATGACCTATCAGGTACGCAAAGGCGCGTAGTGACACGAGTGACGTTACGCATTTCAGATTGTTGCGGCGCATGCGTACCTGCGTACCAGTTATGTGCACCCCTGGTTATAGAGAAGTCCAGCTGGCCAGAAGGGAGCCCATCTTTCACTACACACAGGTGGTGTGTTCACAAACTACAACAAACTTGCACATTGACTATTATTCTCCAGTTGCACAACACAAACCTGACTTGACAGAAATGTAATTTGTTCATGTCATTCAAGACCTTTAATGCTGCTAAGATGTTTAAGGATTCAAACCAGAACAGCCATGACATAGAACAATGAAAGCAATGACAATGCTTCATTGTTCTATGGAAACACACAGTTGTAAAATACAATGTACTGTTTGCTCCCTCTTACTTTGGTGTGTACATTGTAAATGATATGCCACTTACCCAGGTGAATGACTTACCCAGGTGAATGACTTGTCCAGGTGAATGACTTACCCAGGTGAATGACTTGCCCAGGTGAATGACTTACCAGGTGAATGACTTGCCCAGGTGAATGACTTGCCCAGGTGAATGACTTGCCCAGGTGAATGACTTGCCCAGGGTGATTGACTTGCCCAGGTGAATGACTTGCCCAGGTAATGACAGGTGAATGACTTGCCCAGGTGAATGACTTGCCCAGGTGAATGACTTGCCCAGGTGAATGAGTTGCCCAGGTAATGACAGGTGAATGACTTGCCCAGGTGAATGACTTTCCCAGGTGAATGACTTGCCCAGGTGAATGACTTACCCAGGTGAATGACTTGCCCAGGTGAATGACTTGCCCAGGTGAATGACTTGCCCAGGTGAATGACTTGCCCAGGTGAATGACTTGCCCAGGTAATGACAGGTGAATGACTTGCCCAGGTGAATGACTTGCCCAGGTGAATGATTTACCCAGGTGAATGACTTGCCCAGGTGAATGATTTGCCCAGGTGAATGACTTGCCCAGGTAATGACAGGTGAATGACTTGCCCAGGTGAATGACTTGCCCAGGTGAATGACTTGCCCAGGTAATGACAGGGTGAATGACTTGCCCAGGTGAATGACTTGCCCAGGTGAAATGACTTGCCCAGGTTGAATGACTTGCCCAGGTAATGACAGGTGAATGACTTGCCCAGGTGAATGACTTGCCCAGGTGAATGACTTGCCCAGGTGAATGACTTTCCCAGGTGAATGACTTGCCCAGGTGAATGAGTTGCCCGAGTGAATGACTTGCCCAGGTGAATTGACTTGCCCAGGTGAATGACTGCCAGGTGAATGACTTGCCCAGGTGGAATGACTTGCCCAGGTAATAACTTGCCCAGGTGAATGACTTACCCAGGTGAATGACTTGCCCAGGTTGAATGACTTACCCAGGTGAATGATTTACCAGGTGAAATGACTTGCCCAGGTGAATGACTTGCCCAGGTGAATGACTTGCCCAGGTAATGACTTGCCCAGGTGAATGACTTGCCCAGGTGATGAACTGACTTACCTTACCCAGTGAATGATTTACCCAGGTGAATGACTTGCCCAGGTGAATGACTTGCCCAGGTGAATGACTTGCCCAGGTAATGACAGGTGAATGACTTGCCCAGGTGAATGACTTGCCCAGGTGAATGATTTACCCAGGTGAATGACTTGCCCAGGTGAATGACTTGCCCAGGTAATGACAGGTGAATGACTTTCCCAGGTGAATGACTTGCCCAGGTGAATGACTTGCCCAGGTGAATGACTTGCCCAGGTAATGACAGGTGAATGACTTGCCCAGGTGCATGACTTGCCCAGGTGAATGACTTGCCCAGGTGAATGACTTGCCCAGGTAATGACAGGTGAAGTGACTTTCCCAGGTGAATGACCTTGCACCAGGTGAATCACTTACCCAGGTGAATGACTTGCCCAGGTGAATGACTTGCCCAGGTTGAATGACTTGCCCAGGTGAATGACTTACCCAGGTAATGACAGGTGAATGACTTACCCAGGATGAATGACTTGCCCAGGTGACATGACTTGCCCAGGTAATGACAGGTGAATGACTTGCCCAGGTGAATGACTTACCCAGGTATGACAGGTGAAATGACTTGCCCAGGTGAATGACTTGCCCAGGTGAATGACTTGCTCAGGTGAATGACTTGCTCAGGTGAATGACTGGCTCAGGTGAATGACTTGCCCAGGTGAATGACTTGCCCAGGTGAATGACTTGCCCAGGTAATGACAGGTGAATGACTTGCCCAGGTGAATGACTTGCCCAGGTAATGACAGGTGAATGACTTGCCCAGGTGAATGACTTGCTCAGGTGAATGACTTACCCAGGTAATGACAGGTGAATGACTTGCCCAGGGTGTAATGACTTGCTCAGGTGAATGACTTGCTCAGGTGAATGACTTGCCCCAGGTGAATGACCTTGCCTCAGGTGATGACTTGGCTCAGGTGAATGACTTGGCCAGGTGAATGACTTGCTCAGGTGAATGACTTGCCAGGTGAATGACTTGCCAGGATGAATGACTTGCTCAGGTGAATGACTTGCCCAGGTGAATGACTTGCCCAGGTGAATGACTTGCCCAGGTGAATGACTTGCCCAGGTGAATGACTTGCCCAGGTGAATGACTTACCCAGGTAATGACAGGTGAATGACTTACCCAGGTGAAGGACTTGCCCAGGTGAATGACTTGCCCAGGTAATGACAGGTGAATGACTTGCCCAGGTGAATGACTTGCTCAGGTGAATGACTTACCCAGGTAATGACAGGTGAATGACTTGCCCAGGTGAATGACTTGCCCAGGTGAATGACTTGCCCAGGTGAATGACTTGCCCAGGTGAATGACTTGCCCAGGTGAATGACTTGCCCAGGTGAATGACTTGCCCAGGTAATGACAGGTGAATGACTTGCCCAGGTGAATGACTTGCCCAGGTGAATGATTTACCCAGGTGAATGACTTGCCCAGGTGAATGACTTGCCCAGGTAATGACAGGTGAATGACTTGCCCAGGTGAATGACTTGCCCAGGTGAATGACTTGCCCAGGTAATGACAGGTGAATGACTTGCCAGGTGAATGACTTGCCCAGGTGAATGACTTGCCCAGGTGAATGAGTTGCCCAGGTAATGACAGGTGAATGACTTGCCCAGGTGAATGACTTTCCCAGGTGAATGACTTGCCCAGGTGAATGACTTGCCCAGGTGAATGACTTGCCCAGGTGAATGACTTACCCAGGTGAATGACTTGCCCAGGTGAATGACTTACCCAGGTGAATATTTACCCAGGTGAATGACTTGCCCAGGTGAATGACTTGCCCAGGTGAATGACTTGCCCAGGTGAATGACTTGCCCAGGTAATGACGGTGAATGACTTGCCCAGGTGAATGACTTGCCCAGGTGAATGATTTACCCAGGTGAATGACTTCACCAGGTGAATGACTTCCCAGGTAATGACAGGTGAATGACTTGCCCAGGTGAATGACTTGCTCAGGTGAATGACTTACCCAGGTAATGACAGGTGAATGACTTGCCAGGTGAATGATTGCCCAGGTGAATGACTTGCCCAGGTGAATGACTTGCTCAGGTGAATGACTGCCCAGGTAATGACAGGTGAATGACTTGCCCAGGTGAATGACTTGCCAGGTGAATGATTTACCCAGGGAATGACTTGCCCAGGTGAATGACTTGCCCAGGGAATGACTTGCCCAGGTAATAACAGGTGAATGACTTGCCCAGGTGAATGACTTTTCCAGGTGAATGACTTGCCCAGGTAATGACAGGTGAATGACTTGCCCAGGTGAATGACTTGCCCAGGTGAATGACTTGCCAGGTGAATGACTTGCCCAGGTAATGACAGGTGAATGACTTGCCCAGGTGAATGACTTACCAGGTGAATGACTTGCCCAGGTGAATGACTTGCCCAGGTGAATGACTTGCCCAGGTGAATGACTTACCCAGGTGAATGACTTGCCCAGGTGAATGACTTACCCCCGGTGAATGATTTACCAGGTGAATGACTTGCCCAGGTGATGACTTGCCCAGGTGAATGACTTGCCCGGTGAATCTTGACTTGCCCAGGTAATGACAGGTGAATGACTTGCCCAGGTGAATGACTTGCCCAGGTGAATGATTTACCCAGGTGAATGACTTCACCAGGTGAATGACTTGCCCAGGTATGACAGGTGAATGACTTGCCCAGGTGAATGAACTTGCCCAGGTGAATGACTTGCCCAGGTGAATGACTTGCCAGGTGAATGACTTGCCCAGGTAATGACAGGTGAATGACTTGCAGGTGAATGACTTGCCCAGGTGAATGACTTGCCCAGGTGAATGACTTGCCCAGGTGAATGACTTGCCCAGGTAATGACAGGTGAATGACTTGCCAGGTGAATGACGTGCCCAGGTGAATGACTTGCCCAGGTGAATGACTTGCCCAGGTGAATGACTTGCCCAGGTGAATGACTTACCCAGTGAATGACTTGCCCAGGTGAATGACTGCCCAGGTTGAATGACTTTGCCCAGGTGAATGACTTACCCAGGTATGACAGGTGAATGACTTACCCAGGTGAATGACTTGCCCAGGTGAATGACTGCCCAGGTAATGACAGGTGAATGACTTGCCCAGGTGAATGACTTACCCAGGTAATGACAGGTGAATGACTTGCCCAGGTGAATGACTTGCCCAGGTGAATGACTTGCCCAGGGTGAATGACTTGCCCAGGTGAATGACTTGCCCAGGTGAATGACTTGCTAGGTGAATGACTTGCCCAGGTGAATGACTTGCCCAGGTGAATGACTTGCCCAGGTGAATGACTTGCCCAGGTTTGAATGACTTGCCCAGGTGAATGACTTACCCAGCGGTAATGACAGGGAATACTTACCAAGGTGAATGACTTGCCCAGGTGAATGACTTGCCCAGGTGAATGACTTGCCCAGGTAATGACAGGTGAATGACTTGCCCAGTGAATGACTTGCCAGGTGAATGATTTACCCAGGTGAATGACTTCACCAGGTGAATGACTTGCCCAGGTAATGACAGGTGAATGACTTGCCCAGGTGAATGACTTGCTCTAGGTGAATGACTTACCCAGGTAATGACAGGTGAATGATTGCCCAGGTGATGACTTGCCAGGTGAATGACTTGCCCAGGTGAATGACTTGCCCAGGTGAATGACTTGCCCAGGTGAATGACTTGCCCAGGTAATGGACAGGTGAATGACTTGCCAGGTGATGACTTGCCCAGGTGAATGCTTACCCGGTGAATGACTTGCCCAGGTGAATGACTTGCCCAGGTGAATGACTTGCCCAGGTAATGACAGGTGAATGACTTGCCCAGGTGAT
>CADEHL010000776.1:0-20467 GCA_902827135.1 Harpagifer antarcticus
AATCTTCCTCCCTTTTTTGTTAATTTCTGTGTTTTTCCGTGTGTAGGAGCGGTACTGTTACATCTGTCCGGACATCGTGAAGGAGTTCTCAAAGTACGACTCTGACCCGGGGAAATGGATCAAACGGTACCACGGAGTCAACGCCGTCACCAAGACCGACTTCAACATCGACGTCGGCTACGAGCGTTTCCTCGGCCCTGAAATCTTCTTCCACCCAGAGGTAACTTCGCTAAAAATGAAAAAGACTATCCCATAAATCCTCCTGTTGACTGCCGGACGGGAATAAGCAGGTGGTTGCTAACTGAGCATTAGCATCAATCACTTGTAATTCCTCCCCCAGTTGTGGGACTAATAAAGGATTATCTTATTTGATCATATCTTAAATATGTAAGAGTTGTGACATTTAAAACAAAATCATAAAACTTTAACAAAATCTGAAATATAGAGGCCCGAGAACAAGACCCTGAGGAACCCCCAAAACTCATTATTTACTTTTCTAATAAAAACTGTGTATAGTAAAGCCAGTAGATAAGAAATGGACATAGTTGACTAGTGCTTTGAAGCCTGTTGTCTTTTATTCCATCTGAATGCTGCCCCCTGGTGGTGACTTGTTATAATGACCGTGTTCTTTTTTCTGTGTAAATGTGTGTTTTTCAGTTCGCTAACCCAGACTTCATGCAGCCAATCTCTGACATTGTTGACGAGGTCATTCAGAGCTGTCCAATCGATGTGAGGGCGGCCGCTATACAAGGTAACACCTGAGCACACATGGGCACTTTTTAATCTAAAACTAAAGCCATACGTTTGTTAACTGTGTGTGTGTTTATATGTGTCAGAACCAGAGGTGGGAAGTAGTGGTACTTAAGTACATGTTTCTGGTATCAGGGGCCTCATTTATAACGCCGTGCGTAGGATTCACGTGGGAAGGTTGCTTAGTAGTAGAAATAAAAAAAATAGGTACAGAAATGTTCCGACATTTTCCGATTCACAAAACATTGCGTACCGGCGAGGAAAGGGCGTACGGCACTTCCTACGCCGGTTCCCTTTATAAATCACAATCAACTCGAAATGCGGTGCAGCTTTTGCGGGCTTCACGTAACGCCCAGATCTGCCTATAAATAGTCAAAGAAACGCCCGTTCATTCATTCATTCTGACTGGCTGCAGGAAGGAGAGCGCAGGAAATGACGACAGAAAGCTAAAACAGACGTCTCACACCGTGTCAGATTCTGGTTCTGTTGGGGAGGTGGAGATAAATCATATTGTTTGGTGGATGCAGTTTGAACCAGAGGAGCAGCATGGAGGTCGGATCGTCTCCAACATAAATAAATAAGTGGCCCGAAAAAGGTTCATGACAAAAGAAATACACATAGCCTTCCTCAGGCAGTGTGTTTGTACCGGGGACAGGAGACCCCCCCCCTCGATGAGAAACTAAAAAAATTATCGGGGAATCCCTCCGGAGTGGAGTCATGACGACTGGATCTGAATTATGTTTTTGTATTTGGTGCATACTTGCCAACCTTGAGACCTCAGAAATCGGGAGCATTTCAAAATGAAAAATGGGGGGGGGGGGGGTTGGGGGGTGCTAGTGGATCGTCCGAGCTGTTAGATTAACATACTTATTGTAGTTCTAAGTGCACTGCCTTGGAGCATATGTGTGGGCTGGAAAGGAGTGAGTAGAGTAGTTGATTCTTGTTCTGTTTTCTGTGACTATCTGCCTCACCCTCTCAGACTTTGAGTTGCGCACGCTACTAAAGAGACGTGTTACCACGGAAACCAAACAATGGTGTAGCTGTATTAAAGTCCGAGTGGAAACAGTCCTGAGTAAATCTGATTTTGTCAGAAATCGGGAGAAATATGGGAGAAATATGACCCCGGGACCTAGTGTCAGCAGAAAGTATTAAAATAATGATTACAAAAAAATGCAAAAAATAAATAACAAAATATATTAAATATATTTTAAGATCAAGTTTAATCATCTGATTCGTCTCTTTGCTGTTTCAGTCTGTGTTCTTCTAATTAGTGTCTACAGTGTGTGCCTATTGAGCTGTTTAGAGCCATGTGGGACAGAACCCGATCCTGCCCCTCCCTCTCACTGTCTAAGTGAACGGTGACTGTAAAAACTGCACTGCGCATGCTCAGAGTATTTTCCTATTTAATGTGTGTGGCAAAAAAATAATGACCATAGGGGCATAGAGCTGCCATCCCCACCATACGCCATCTCACATCATTCAGAGCTGATTGGCTGTAAGTACGTGTGCAGCGAAAAGTGTGGTGTGTGAAGAGGAGACGAGAGACGCGTCCTAAAACCAGGAAGTAAGCTGCACATGGCTTCCCTCCACAGAAAGCAATGAGATTTCTCCAGAGGGTTTTAGAAAATAGCTCAAAGTAAGATCTGTGGGAAACGTAGCTGTTAGATAAATGCACGTTTTGTTCAGCCGGATAATATCCACATGTCTGCCCTTTATCATTTTCAAATCATAAATCTATTGATTAGATTAGATTTATGATAGACTTTTGAAACTACAAGAAGATAAGGAGGACTTTTACAAAAACGTAATAGAGATGTTTGTCCAGAGGGAAAGGCAAATGGACTTCATCTCCAAGTCAAGGTGAGACCGCCATGTTATTGAAGATGGGATCTTACTGAGAGAGAACAATTCAATATCTAAATGAGAACATTACATTTTTTGGGAATCCTTCTGTTGAACTGTCTGTTTAAAATTAATGGAAGCATCAGACTAAAGAGGCTTTTGAAAATAATATTATATTTTGATTTAGGTCAAAATATAATATTTGTAAACCTGAAGAGTCGGAGCCTCAGCAGCTTGAACCTCTCTGCAGAAGCTTAGAGACATCTGAGTTCTTTGTGCCCCACCACTTTAGTACATATAAAAACGCCACTGCCCGGGAGGAAACCGGGAGAGGGCAATGAAATCGGGAGTCTCCCGCGAAAATCGGGTGGGTTGACAAGTATGATTTGGTGGTTTGTGTTCCAGCTGTCGTGAGAGCACCTCAAGGCCTGTCACGGTTATCATGTCAGGTCACAGGTCTATGTCTAGGTTTGGGTGTTTTCACTGTTCTCTATGTCATGTTTTCCTCCTGTCGTTAGTTTCCCTGGTGTCCCTGTGTTTTCTCCTCCCTCCTCACCTGTGTCTCGTTAGCTGATTGTGTTCACCTGTGGCCCTTGTGTTTCTCCTCCCCTGCCCGGCTGTGTCTCGTCTTGTAATTATCCCTCCCTGTATTTAGTCTTGTCTCGTCCTGTGTTCAGTGTTGGTGCTTTCTGTCACGGTTGAGTGAAGGAAGCAGGACCCAAATGCAGATAACTCTGATAAACCTTTATTTCAAGGATAGTGAAATTAATACAGGCAAAACAGAACACTCACCGGTGAATTCAGTCACCAACAAAAGAAGCACCAACACTGAACACAGGACGAGACAAGACTAAATACAGGGAGGGATAATTACAAGACGAGACACAGCCGGGCAGGGGAGGAGAAACACAAGGGCCACAGGTGAACACAATCAGCTAACGAGACACAGGTGAGGAGGGAGGAGAAAACACAGGGACACCAGGGAAACTAACGACAGGAGGAAAACATGACATAGAGAACAGTGAAAACACCCAAACCTAGACATAGACCTGTGACCTGACATGATAACCGTGACAAGGCCGGAGCGATGTCCTGCTCTGAAAAACCCGTTGTCTTCTCACAGTGTCTGCACCTGGCCTTGCTACATTAATATTGCAAGCTAAAGCTTTCTCTGTGATTTTGTCTATTTCTTCCAAAGTCATAGCAACATGAAATGAGCTTATAATGTAATAATAAGAGTCTTGTCATGTTATATACAAATAGACTCCACACTTCTACTTGAGTAAAGGACGAGTGTACTTTTGCCATCTCTGCACCTGAACACTTTTTTAACTCAATCTAAACCCATACGTTTTGTGTTTGTGTTCTCTGTGTGTCAGAACATCGTTCTCTCCGGAGGATCCACGATGTTCAGAGACTTTGGGCGGCGTGTGCAGAGAGACCTGAAGAGAGTGGTGGACGCCCGACTGAAGTTTAGTGAAGAACTCAGCGGAGGACGGTTAAAGGTGAGACCGATGGGAAACTGACTAGGTTTCTTCCATCTTGTCCTTTTAACTGGGTTTCTCTTTGGGGGGTTTCATTGGTCCAATTTGAGGGTCTCAGGACAGTTTCTTTATTCTGTATCACCTCTAAAGCTCCTGAGACAAATGTAAAATGTGTGCTATTGGGCTATATTTGTGTATGTTATCACGTGTTGCGTTGTTGGAGGAGCTCGGGTCAGAAGAATTTCATTGCCATTTCTAAACTAGCTTTTGTGGAAATGACAATAAACCTTTGAGTCTTGAATCTCTCTAGAGATGCATCTCTCTCTCTAGAGATGCATCTCTAGAGAGAGAGAGATGCATCTCTCTCTCTAGAGATGCATCTCTCTCTCTCTAGAGATGCATCTCTCTCTCTCTAGAGAGATGCATCTCTCTCTCTCTAGAGAGATGCATCTCCATTGACTTCAGACTGTTGGGGTTTTTTGTTTGCAGCCAAAGCCAATGGAGGTGCAGGTCGTCACTCATCACATGCAGCGCTACGCCGTCTGGTTCGGAGGATCAATGTTGGCGTCCACGGTAAATAAAACACACACGCACACAAACACACACACACACACACACACACGCGCGCGTTTATAGGACTTCTGCCCTCATTGACTGAAGCCCCTTTCACACATGCACAGCAAACCCCTTCATCTGAACCTGGTGCCCTGGAGCTCTGTAGAAAAGACTCATTGCTAATTGTCTTGATGGCTAACTGTTAGCAATGACTAATGTGATGTATCAACACATTGTGGTTGCTCTGTTTTTATAGAACTGGTTAGTGTAGCCTGGGACAGAACATGATGAACATACAGTATGTGTGGGTTTAACTGGGTTCAGGGAGAGTGTTGTTGTTTTAGAGACTAATTGGGACCAGGGCCGTCTTAAGCCCAGGGGCCTGAGATCGGGGGCCTGAGATCGGGGGCCTGAGATCGGGGGCCTATCATGAGCCAATTAAAAAGATTCAAATATATATATTTCGTTTTTTGTTTTTAAATGTTAAATAAACAAAGTCTTGGCTTTCAGAATATGAAACAAAATCACACGATAAATACATGTTTGAAGCTTGTGATGGGAAGAAGACTGCTCTCCCTGCCACTCTGCTGTTCCGCACGCCGCCCCCCCCTCCCTCAGCTGACATTATGAATGCAAGAGTAGAGTAATCACAGATAACACGGCAGGGTCCGTTACAGTTTGTTTTCATCTGATTTCAATAAACAAAGTCTTGGCTTTCAGAATATTAAACTTGTTTAAATTCAGAAGATGAATACAGCTTTGAAGCTTCGGCATAATGACAAGCAGAGAACGAGTAACTTGAAACAGCCGGAGTTTCTCATGAGTGTTTTCCTCGGGAAACAAACACAATACACACAAACGCAAAGATACACACACACACACACACACACACACACTCGTGAGTTTCCCCCACACCAGTAATCCAAACGAAAATATCTTCCCTCCGTACTATTTTGATCATTTGCTCCGCTAACCAATCAGATCGATGGATTCCAGAGATGACTCGGTAACAGTCAGTGGGCACCACGTAACAGCCAATCAGAATGAGAATATGCTTCACATGTGACTTATTCAAATTGTGAGTGATTGAGTGACAGGTGAAGGATGCTTAGGAGAGAGTTTGAGAGTGGCGGTCGGAAAAGGAAATTGTTGAGGGAAAAGGAGTTTGGAGAAAAGCAGCTTTTACAAAACATGCCGAAGCTTACAGGTTCTTTTAAACCTGAAGGACAGATGAGGAGGAAGGACAGATGAGGAGGAAGGACAGATGAGGAGGAAGGACAGATGAGGAGGAAGGACAGATGAGGAGGAAGGACAGATGAGGAGGAAGGACAGATGAGTTCTGTGCCGAGCGGCAGCGGTGCCGGCCGCGGTGCCTCGGACGCAAGTAGGCCGCCTGGTTCTGATAGCGATGGAGTAGCGGGAGAGGAAGAACAGACAGGAGGGACATTATCTGTTGGAGGAGATGGAGAGGACGACGAGGACTTGCTACGTGGAGGGGAGCCGGTGTCCTGCCGTAGACTGAAGCCCTGTTCGCGGGGACGTGCAAACGTGACGTCATCGCCTGTATTGAGGCACAGATATAAGATCAATAATACACTTTATTTTAGGGCACCTTTCAAAGCATTCAATGTCACCTTAACATACAATAACAAATAAAATATGAGTGGCATTACAATACAAACACGTGTTAGGAAACCACAGAGGAACATTCAAAGGAGCGATGAAAGCCGTGAAGCCAGTTTGAACACATGTGTGTCTGACATGTGACATCATCACTGTCATATCAGTGCTTACTATTCGTGTTATCAGACACTTAAACAACAGAGAAGGTTTTAGGAGATAGGACTATACTGACAGATATGATCCTGTCACTGTGTGTTCTGGAGGAAGGAGGAACAGCAGAGCGGGACTGCACTCAAAACGGAAGTTTGTTCCAACACGCAGAAGATTGTGACTATCTGAACAGTGTCCTTAAAACGAGCCTCCTCCCAAGTATGCACATTATCTATTCAGCTGTTTAATCTGATGTATCATTCAAAGGAGAGAGAAAAGCTTAGAAAACGGCGAACGCTCAATACAGGCGATGACGTCACCTTTGCCACAGGGCTTCAGTCTACGGCAGGACACCGGCTCCCCTCCACGTAGCAAGTCCTCGTCGTCCTCTCATCTCCTCCAACAGATAATGTCCCTCCTGTCTGTTCTTCCTCTCCCGCTACTCCATCGCTATCAGAACCAGACGGCCTACTTGGTGGCCTAAGTCACCCCTGCGAACAGGGCTTCAACCTACGGCACGACACCGGCAACCGGACAGATACACGAGGGAGGCCCGAGACGTCACTCGTCTGGAGGAGAGGACCAGGCGCGCAGAGCAGAGTGGAGAAGAGCGATCAGAGCCTGCCGAGGAAACGACTTTGATTTGTTGTTTAAATAGGGGGCCTCCAAAGCCATCAGCCCCAGGGCCCGATGGCAGGTTCAGGAGGGCCCGATGGCAGGTTCAGGAGGGCCCGATGGCAGGTTCAGGAGGGCCTGATGGCAGGTTCAGGCGGGCCCGATGGCAGGTTCAGGCGGGCCCGATGGCAGGTTCAGGAGGGCCCGATGGCAGGTTCAGGCGGGCCCGATGGCAGGTTCAGGCGGGCCCGGTGGCAGGTTCAGGCGGGCCCGGTGGCAGGTTCAGGCGGGCCCGATGGCAGGTTCAGGCGGGCCCGATGGCAGGTTCAGGCGGGCCCGATGGCAGGTTCAGGCGGGCCCGGTTGGGACGTCTGGTCACATTAAGACTACAAAAATGGAGCCGTTGTTTGTTTGTGTTTCAGCCGGAGTTTTCCCAGGTGTGTCACTCGAAGAAGGACTACGATGAGATCGGGCCAAGCATCTGCCGACACAACCCCGTGTTCGGAATCATGTCCTAATGAACAGCGGCAGCTACAGATAGCTCGATTGATAGCATGCTACGTTGTTAGCCTGTTGTCCTGTTCTCCTGCTAGCTGCTAACCACCAACCACTTAGCCAGTAGCCGGTTACGGGTACATCTCAATACATTAGATTATCGTGGAAAAGTTCATTCTAATTTCTTGAGGTGAACCTGTAATATATTGTTTATTTAATTGTTTTAGCCCGTTACGCTAATGCACGGTTAGCAGGCTAGCTCAGTCTCATCCAGCACATGGCGGTCTGGAGAAACCTAAGCACCAACATCTGTGATTTATTTTAAACTTTTACCGTCAACAACTTGTTTATTGTCCAAAAAGCAGCCAGGTTCGTTTGTTTTTTAAGGATTTCTCAAGACCTCAAAATAAAGAGTAGCTAGCTGTTAGCCTGTTAGCAATGTAGCCTCGCAGAGAGTGTTTGTTCAACAGCCTGTATCATATACTTCTGCACTCAGAGCCTTTATATTTGTAAAGAAAAGCAGATCATATTTATTATAATGTTAAATCTATACACATATTAAACTGAGAGAATAAAAGACAGATATTTAGTTTTATGAAGATCTCCACACTGTCACAGCTGAGATGTAATGAATGTTAATAAATCATCTGTGCTTTGATACCGAGCTGCTGTCAATAAATCCCCTTGAAGACTCCGCTAACTCCGACTTCCTGTTATTAGTGGATCTAGCTAGAATTAGAAACTGGCAACATGTAATAAAATATTTCTTAGTTTAAAACGCTGTCACTATAATATGTCAATTACAACATAAGCCTCTAATCAGGGCCGGCCCTAGACATTTCGGTGCCCTAGGCGAGAGTATGATTTGGTGCCCCCCCCCCCTAAATGAAAAATCTCTACAAAAGAGCAATACACTACAAAAACTGAAACGTATTGACATGTTGGTTATATACACAAAGAAGGTTTCAAATGTGTTCATTATTGTATGTATGCTTTAATCGGGGGGTGGACGTGACATCCTCTAGGGGGGTCCGGGGCTATGCCCCCCGGAACGATTTGTTTTAACATTTTAAAGTAAAATGCTTCAATCTGGTGCACTTTGAGCAGAATGACTAGAGATCTGGTCTCGGGCAACTCTAAACACCCATATGGAAAAGATCGGTTTGCATTTTAATAATCAAATAAGTATGTGAACATAACCAATAGCCAATAACAAATACATGTAGCTTATTTTAGTTTAGTTCTTCATTTATATCTTATTTTACCAGTTAACATTTATTTATGCATATTTTGTAATCTCTCCAGTGTTAAACGATATGTCTGGTTTGCTGTCCTTTAGTATTTGGAATGATTTCAAACCTGTTTTTATGCATCCCAATAATTATAAAGGAGTGCCTTGGAAATACTTGTTTACATAAATTGTGACCAAACCGTTTGAGAGCCACTGAGATAACTTAGACTAAAGTGAACTATCTAACACTCTGAGAGTCCTTTAGCTCACTGAGCTGTAGTTATCAGCCTCAGTCTGACTGGAGAGGACTCTCCTCCACCTCTCAGAGAGTCCTTTAGCTCACTGAGCTGTAGTTATCAGCCTCAGTCTGACTGGAGAGGACTCTCCTCCACCTCTCAGAGAGTCCTTTAGCTCACTGAGCTGACGTTATTAGCCTCAGTCTGACTGGAGAGGACTCTCCTCCACCTCTCAGAGAGTCCTTTCCCTCACTGAGCTGACGTTATCAGCCTCAGTCTGACTGGAGAGGACTCTCCTCCACCTCTCAGAGAGTCCTTTCCCTCACTGAGCTGTAGTTATCAGCCTCAGTCTGACTGGAGAGGACTCTCCTCCACCTCTCAGAGAGTCCTTTCCCTCACTGAGCTGTAGTTATCAGCCTCAGTCTGACTGGAGAGGACTCTCCTCCACCTCTCAGAGAGTCCTTTCCCTCACTGAGCTGTAGTTATCAGCCTCAGTCTGACTGGAGAGGACTCTCCTCCACCTCTCAGAGAGTCCTTTAGCTCACTGAGAGGTAGTTATCAGCCTCAGTCTGACTGGAGAGGACTCTCCTCCACCTCTCAGAGTCCTTTAGCTCACTGAGCTGTAGTTATCAGCCTCAGTCTGACTGGAGAGGACTCTCCTCCACCTCTCAGAGAGTCCTTTCCCTCACTGAGCTGTAGTTATCAGCCTCAGTCTGACTGGAGAGGACTCTCCTCCACCTCTCAGAGAGTCCTTTCCCTCACTGAGCTGTAGTTATCAGCCTCAGTCTGACTGGAGAGGACTCTCCTCCACCTCTCAGAGAGTCCTTTCCCTCACTGAGCTGTAGTTATCAGCCTCAGTCTGACTGGAGAGGACTCTCCTCCACCTCTCAGAGAGTCCTTTCCCTCACTGAGCTGTAGTTATCAGCCTCAGTCTGACTGGAGAGGACTCTCCTCCACCTCTCAGAGAGTCCTTTCCCTCACTGAGATGTAGTTATCAGCCTCAGTCTGACTGGAGAGGACTCTCCTCCACCTCTCAGAGAGTCCTTTCCCTCACTGAGCTGTAGTTATCAGCCTCAGTCTGACTGGAGAGGACTCTCCTCCACCTCTCAGAGAGTCCTTTAGCTCACTGAGATGTAGTTATCAGCCTCAGTCTGACTGGAGAGGACTCTCCTCCACCTCTCAGAGAGTCCTTTAGCTCACTGAGCTGTAGTTATCAGCCTCAGTCTGACTGGAGAGGACTCTCCTCCACCTCTCAGAGAGTCCTTTAGCTCACTGAGATGTAGTTATCAGCCTCAATCCAACTACAATCCGCGGTAGCGATGCGCGCCCTCGGCTACTTTGGGCCACGGAAGCTGTAGTTCCACTGGCCACTAGGGACATTAGCTTCAACGGCCGGTGTTGCAGTATCACGTGAGTCATGACAGCTGGCGACATTCTGTTATTGTCCTCAGAGGGATCCGGGGCGGGGACATCGAGGACCCATTGTTGACTTGCCATGTCGATCGCCTCGTTTGTCGTTTACGTTCATCTGTTGCTATGTCTGCCTTCCTACGATCACTCTGATGCACACTCAGTACTCCTATGTGAGGTTGTGGGTGAGAGGTGGATATCGTGACGCTTACAGGGAGGTATCGAACATTACAAAGTAGGTGACTGTGTGGATGCCTGTTCAAAATATTGCAAACTTGAATAAATCATTTAAATTATATATTTGTGTCCGACTTTCATTTGTACATGGTTCTTAATGTGATGTATAGTAGCTCTGATAGCTGTCCATACCTTCAGACAGATGACTGGATCACTCGTGACAGGTTCTGATCAGCTCCGATTACATTGTGATATCAATGCTGTAGCTATTCTTTATGAAACACCTGTATCCCTCTCATCAGAACCAGACTCTACTCTGTGCAGGGACAACTATTACATACATGAACATAGCCTTGATGCATGGGAATGAATCACACACACTATCTTCCGTGGCTGTACTGGTGCGTCTCAGCGGTACCACAGACCCGTGAGTCCAGCGGTCACCACAGACCCGTGAGTCCAGCGGCACCACAGACCCGTGAGTCCAGCGGTCACCACAGACCCGTGAGTCCAGCGGCACCACAGACCCGTGAGTCCAGCGGGGCACCACAGACCCGTGAGTCCAGCGGGGCACCACAGACCCGTGAGTCCAGCGGTCACCACAGACCCGTGAGTCCAGCGGGGCACCACAGACCCGTGAGTCCAGCGGTCACCACAGACCCGTGAGTCCAGCGGTCACCACAGACCCGTGAGTCCAGCGGTCACCACAGACCCGTGAGTCCAGCGGTACCACAGACCCGTGAGTCCAGCGGTCACCACAGACCCGTGAGTCCAGCGGGCACCACAGACCCGTGAGTCCAGCGGTACCACAGACCCGTGAGTCCAGCGGTCACCACAGACCCGTGAGTCCAGCGGGTCACCACAGACCCGTGAGTCCAGCACCACAGACCCGTGAGTCCAGCGGGTCACCACAGACCCGTGAGTCCAGCGGTACCACAGACCCGTGAGTCCAGCGGGGCACCACAGACCCGTGAGTCCAGCGGTCACCACAGACCCGTGAGTCCAGCGGTCACCACAGACCCGTGAGTCCAGCGGTACCACAGACCCGTGAGTCCAGCGGGGCACACGTTTAACCCATAAGAACCCGGACCCATTTCCACTTTAGGGGAAATGAAGGGGAACGTCATTTAGACTAAATAGACCACCTAGAACACCCCCCCCCCCTAATATCTGTCACATTGGGCTTTAATGGTAAAGTAACTCTTATTTATAACTTCATTAATGAGGATGATTTGGTTTACATTTATTTGAACATACTTTGAATTGAATAATAAAGAATATGGAATTAAATATAATTGAATCAGCTAAATTAACTGAGCAGATCATATTTGTAATTGTGCATATGTGTCACTCGGGTTTACTGTGAATGGGTTAATGTCCCGATGTCACGTCAGTGTCACAGCAACACTTATGGCATTTGTTTCATATCAATGTGATCAATAAATGTTTCTACAACAGGTTTCATGGAATCAGAATCAGAAAGGAGCCAAAGACAGCTTAATGTTTAACACCTTTCCAATTGTTCTGTCCCATGTGTTAGCCTGGCACACGCACATCTCAGGGGTCACTGAGGGACTTCATGGGATAACAAAGGCTGGAGCTGTATAAGGAACTTTCCAGAACATTTAAAGTTCATGTGTCTAAGCAATACTGTCTGCCCTCCGTGTGGCACCATGAGGACCCACTGATATACAATGCTTAACTGTCTAAGTTGCAACCATGCACTCTTTGGAGTCTAAGCGCCAGATTGACATATTTGTGGCTTCATTTATAGAAGGAAAGACAACAGTGATAGTTATGTTTCAGAATAACATTTATTGGAAATTGTTAGGAACTCTCCCTGGTCCCCGGCTCGAGAACTCTCCCTGGTCCCCAGCTCGAGAACTCTCCCTGGTCCCGGCTCGAGAACTCTCCCTGGTCCCCGGCTCGAGAACTCTCCCTGGTCCCCGGCTCGAGAACTCTCCCTGGTCCCCGGCTCGAGAACTCTCCCTGGTCCCCGGCTCGAGAACTCTCCCTGGTCCCCGGCTCGAGAACTCTCCCTGGTCCCCGGCTCGAGAACTCTCCCTGGTCCCCGGCTCGAGAACTCTCCCTGGTCCCCGGCTCGAGAACTCTCCCTGGTCCCGGCTCGAGAACTCTCCCTGGTCCCCGGCTCGAGAACTCTCCCTGGTCCCGGCTCGAGAACTCTCCCTGGTCCCGGCTCGAGAACTCTCCCTGGTCCCCGGCTCGATTACTCTCCCTGGTCCCCGGCTCGAGAACTCTCCCTGGTCCCGGCTCGAGAACTCTCCCTGGTCCCCCGGCTCGAGAACTCTCCCTGGTCCCCGGCTCGAGAACTCTCCCTGGTCCCCGGCTCGAGAACTCTCCCCGGTCCCGGCTCGAGAACTCTCCCCGGTCCCCGGCTCGAGAACTCTCCCTGGTCCCAGCTCGAGAACTCTCCCTGGTCCCAGCTCGAGAACTCTCCCTGGTCCCCGGCTCGAGAACTCTCCCTGGTCCCCGGCTCGAGAACTCTCCCTGGTCCCCGGCTCGAGAACTCTCCCTGGTCCCCGGCTCGAGAACTCTCCCTGGTCCCCGGCTCGAGAACTCTCCCTGGTCCCCGGCTCGAGAACTCTCCCTGGTCCCGGCTCGAGAACTCTCCCTGGTCCCCGGCTCGAGAACTCTCCCTGGTCCCCCGGCTCGAGAACTCTCCCTGGTCCCCGGCTCGAGAACTCTCCCTGGTCCCCGGCTCGAGAACTCTCCCTGGTCCCCGGCTCGAGAACGTCTCCCTGGTCCCCGGCTCGAGAACTCTCCCCTGGTCCCCGGCTCGAGAACCTCTCCCTGGTCCCCGGCTCGAGAACTCTCCCTGGTCCCCGGCTCGAGAACTCTCCCTGGTCCCGGCTCGAGAACTCTCCCTGGTCCCGGCTCGAGCCTCAGGGATCCATCTGTGGTCCTCTCCAGAAGGAGTCATCACATACAGAGACTAGTTCCTGAGCAGTGTCCTTCAGCCTCAGGATCCATGTGTCTGTGGTCCTCTCCAGAAGGAGTCATCACATACAGAGACTAGTTCCTGAGCAGTGTCCTTCAGCCTCAGGATCCATGTGTCTGTGGTCCTCTCCAGAAGGAGTCATCACATACAGAGACTAGCTCCTGAGCAGTGTCCTTCACATGCTGATATCCAAGAGAGGGAGTCACACAGTCACAAGATGGAGGAATAGAAAGCAGTATTCAATGTTTACACACACACACACACACACACACACACACCGAACACACACACACCGAGACAAACACACATACACACCCACTCTCTCACACACACACAGGCACACCGAGACAAAACACACATACACACACACTCTCTCTCTCTCACACACACAAACACACACACAGGCACACCGAGACAAACACACATACACACACACACTCTCTCACACACACACACACACACACACACCTGGACTCCCTAACTCCCACCAACAACATTGCCTAAATAACTTTACAAATGTCCTAAACTGCACATCTGATAACTGACATAACTATTAACTTGGTCACGCTACAATATAATAATAAACATTCCTTTGACACTTATAACATTACTTTGCAAGGTAAGCAACAACACACACACACACACACACACACACACACACACCAATGGGTCAGAGCAGGACAATGCATCTGTTATTGTGGTTCAAAGCAAACACGTCTATGACCTCCTGCTCATCCAGGGCGCGTGCACGTGCTGCATTGACAGCAAAGCCAAATGGCTATAGTCCCCGCTGTTGCTCCTCATGTAGTTTCTGACACGCCGTAAACAAGAAAAGCTGCATGCGCAGGTTGCGGGCGTGACAGGCAGCGTGACCGATACACACACAAGTCTGTGCAAGTCAATAAACGCGTCCTCGTACGGCCGGAGGAGCGAGAGAAACGCGCGCGTGGTTTCCACAGTGTGTCCCTGCTGCTGCTTTGTTCGGGCAAGGAGCCGTCGAACTTGGTGCAGTTCTGCAGACAGGTTGTCCGTGTTTACCCCATAATACTGGGCCATGGGGGACAACTGGTCCATCTCAAGGAAGGACTCGTGAGTTGGGTTCAAGGCCTCGTGAGTTGGGTTCAAGGCCTCGTGAGTTGGGTTCAAGGCCTCGTGAGTTGGGTTCAAGGCACACGCGCCCTGGAGGACTCCGCGAGACTCAGACGAGAACCGCCTTCTCATCTCATTGACGAGTCGATCAATGACAGGGTAGTAGCAGTGCTTTCGGGTGTCCTCAGAGGAGGGGAGTGGTGCAGTGTTGCTGTTGGAGCATCAGCTACACCCCCCTGTAGGTGGCTTGCAGGCTGAGGTCGCTCTGGTCTCAAGTGGACGAGGAGGATGCCAGTCTTGGTGGAGAGGGCTTGTGCTTTGTCCAAAATGTCATTCCATGATTTTTCGTTTCGCTTTTCGGAGAGGGCTGTAATTACCGACTCAACGGGATCCGTAGCAGATGCCAGTTGCAGATCTGGGGACTCTAAATAGTCGGACAATAATTTGGTGGCCCGAAACATATCCTCAAATAGAGTGAGTTGCAGAGCAAAGTGCGCGTCTATCAGCGCCTTCACGGCTCGAGCTTCTGTCTTCCTGCGCGCGCTGGACTGCGTGATGACCTCATCGAGCGCTGGACTGCGTGATGACCTCATCGAGCGCTGGACTGCGTCTCTGCTCTCATCCACCATCAGTGCAAACGCTCCAGCTTTCTGCACCTCCCCACTCATCTGATCCCGCGCCATGTGCGCCATCAGCTCGAGGAGCTCATCGTGGACGTCCTGCCGTGACGACTTTGCACTTCGAGGGTTATCGGATATTGTTTTTGCCACAGTTTTGTCAAACTTGCCAATCAGGTCTAAAAGTTTGATGAAGTTCCCCCTGCGTGATGCTCCACCCTCCCTGCGTGATGCTCCACCCTCCCTGCGTGATGCTCCACCCTCCCTGCGTGATGCTCCACCCTCCCTGCGTGATGCTCCACCCTCCCTGTGTGATGCTCCACCCTCCCTGTGTGATGCTCCACCCTCCCTGTGCCCTCCTCCACCCTCCCTGTGCCCTCCTCCACCCTCCCTGTGTCCTCCTCCACCCTCCCTGTGCCCTGCTCCACCCTCCCTGTGCCCTCCTCCACCCTCCCTGTGTGATGCTCCACCCTCCTTGTGTGATGCTCCACCCTCCCTGTGCCCTCCTCCACCCTCCCTGTGCCCTCCTCCACCCTCCCTGTGTGATGCTCCACCCTCCCTCGTTATGCTCCACCCTCCCTGCGTGATGCTCCACCCTCCCTGTGCCCTCCTCCACCCTCCCTGTGCCCTCCTCCACCCTCCCTGTGTGATGCTCCACCCTCCCTGTGCCCTCCTCCACCCTCCCTGTGCCCTCCTCCACACCCTCCCTGTGTGATGCTCCACCCTCCCTGTGCCCTCCTCCACCCTCCCCGTGTGATGCTCCACCCTCCCCGTGTGATGCTCCACCCTCCTCCACCCTCCCTGTGCCCTCCTCCACCCTCCTCCACCCTCCCTGTGCCCTCCTCCACCCTCCCTGTGCCCCTCCTCCACCCTCCCCGTGTGATGCTCCACCCTCCCTGTGCCCTCCTCCACCCTCCTCCACCCTCCCTGTGCCCTCCTCCACCCTCCCTGTGCCCTCCTCCACCCTCCCTGTGCCCTCCTCCCCCTCCCTGCGCCCTCCTCCACCCTCCCTGTGCCCTCCTCCACCCTCCCTGTGTGATGCTCCACCCTCCCTGTGCCCTCCTCCACCCTCCCTGTGCCCTCCTCCACCCTCCCTGCGCCTCCTCCCACCCTCCCTGTGCCCTCCTCCCACCCTCCCTGTGTGAAGCTCCACCCTCCCTGTGCCCTCCTCCACCCTCTCTCTGCCCTCCTCCACCCTCCCTGTGCCCTCCTCCACCCTCCCTCTGCCCTCCTCCACCCTCCCTGTGCCCTCCTCCACCCTCCCTCTGCCCTCCTCCACCCTCCCTGTGCCCTCCTCCACCCTCCTCCACCCTCCCTGTGCCCTCCTCCACCCTCCTCCCCTCCCTGTGCCCTCCTCCACCCTCCTGTGCCCTCCTCCACCTCCTCCCACCCTCCTCCACCCTCCCTGTGCCCTCCTCCACCCTCCTGTCCCTCCTCCACCCTCCCTGTGCCCTCCTCCACCCTCCTCCACCCTCCCTGTGCCCTCCTCCACCCTCCCTGTGCCCTCCTCCACCCTCCCTGTGCCCTCCTCCACCCTCCCTGTGCCCTCCTCCACCCTCCCTGCGCCCTCCTCCACCCTCCCTGTGCCCTCCTCCACCCTCCCTGTGCCCTCCTCCACCCTCCCGTGTGATGCTCCACCCTCCCTGTGCCCTCCTCCACCCTCCTCCACCCTCCCTGTGCCCTCCTCCACCCTCCTCCACCCTCCCTGTGCCCTCCTCCACCCTCCTGTGCCCTCCTCCACCCTCCCTGCGCCCTCCTCCACCCTCCCTGTGCCCTCCTCCACCCTCCCTGTGATGCCTCACCCCCCTGTGCCCTCCTCCACCCTCCCTGTGCCCTCCTCCACCCTCCCTGTGTGATGCTCCACCCTCCCTGTGTGATGCTCCACCCTCCCTGTGCCCTCCTCCAGCCTCCCTGTGCCCTCCTCCACCCTCCCTGTGTGATCCTCCACCCTCCCTGTGCCCTCCTCCACCCTCCCTGTGCCCTCCTCCACCCTCTCTGTGCCCTCCTCCACCCTCCCTGTGCCACCTTCCACCCTCCCTGTGCCCTCCTCCCCCCTCCCTGTGCCACCTTCCACCCTCCCTGTGTGATGCTCCACCCTCCCTGTGCCCTCCTCCACCCTCCCTGTGCCCTCCTCCACCCTCCCCCTGTGCCCTCCTCCACCCTCCTCCACCCTCCCTGTGCCCTCCTCCACCTCCACCCTCCCTGTGCCCCCTCCACCCTCCCTGTGCCCTCCTCCCACCCTCCCTGTGCCCTCCTCCACCCTCCCTGTGCCCTCCTCCACCTCCACCCTCCCTGTGCCCCCCTCCACCCTCCCTGCGCCTCCTCCACCCTCTCCTGCGCCCTCCTCCACCCTCCCTGTGCCCTCCTCCACCCTCCCTGTGCCCTCCTCCACCCTCCCTGCGCCCTCCTCCCTCCTCCACCCTCCCTGCGCCCTCCTCCACCCTCCCTGTGCCCTCCTCCACCCTCCCTGTGCCCTCCTCCCACCCTCCCTGTGCCCTCCCCCCCTCCCTGTGCCCTCCTCCACCTCCACCCTCCCTGTGCCCCCCTCCACCCTCCCTGCGCCCTCCTCCACCCTCCCTGTGCCCTCCTCCACCCTCCCTGTGTGATGCTCCACCCTCCCTGCGCCCTCCTCCACCCTCCCTGTGCCCTCCTCCACCCTCCTGTGCCCTCCTCCACCCTCCTCCACCCTCCCTGTGCCCTCCTCCACCTCCCTGCGCCCTCCTCCACCCTCCCTGTGCCCTCCTCCACCCTCCCTGTGCCCTCCTCCACCCTCCCGTGCCCTCCTCCACCCTCCCTGTGCCCTCCTCCACCCTCCCTGGCCCTCTCTCCACCTCCCTGCGCCCTCCTCCACCCCCTGTGCCCTCCTCCACCCTCCCTGCGCCCTCCTCCACCCTCTGCGCCCTCCTCCACCCTCCCTGTGCCCTCCTCCACCCTCCCTGCGCCCTCCTCCACCCTCCCTGTGCCCTCCTCCCCTCCCTGCCCCCTCCACCCTCCCTGTGCCCTCCTCCACCCTCCCTGCGCCTCCTCCACCCTCCCTGTGCATGCCCCTCGCTGCGCGCGTGGCTGATTTTTGAGCCACTCTCTTTCAGTTCAGACCTGATGCATCCATGGCGCATGTATGTCCACCACTCACACCATGTGTAAGGAAGGACTGCTTAGCTTTAACCCAGGTGCTGAACCCGTCATGGGTAAAGGCGGTTCTTTATGGAACCGGCTCCTCCGTGAGCAAAGTGCCTGCAGGCAAAACAAAACAAGCTGTCCGGAGCCACCGAGTACTCGAGCCAAGTGTACTGCTCGGCTATTAAACGACCGCATTTGCAGTCCGTACTTCTTGGTCGGGTATTTTCTCAGCAGAGGACGTCTCGGTCCATCACAGGCTGACTGGCTGATGTCCATGACGGGGTGGAGGGGAGCAGCGCTGGTTCCACTGGTTCCACTGGTTCCACTGCAGCTCGCGGTAGCAGCTAGCAGCGGGTCAGGTGGCGGGGGCACCTGTTCTTCGGGATCCCAGTCCTCCCGGGTTGCATAGTGGACCTCGGGATGCTTGTGGAGAGCAGGGCTGGACCGGCTCCGTTGGAGATCGCAGTCGTTTACGCTGACTTGTGAGAAATCTTTCCATTTTCGATCTGTGTTCACATCATGGTTCACACACTGAGAATGAGAACAACATGAGTAACAGTTTGCGCTTTAACTTACAACGACCCCGGATAGATCTCGCGAGAATGTGTATAAATATAGATTTATTCATATAGACATTTTCAAAACAGAACAATGGGGTTGCTAAGCCGTTGCTAGCAGTTGGCCCCCCCCAGGCGCCGCCCCTGCTCCCTCCATCTGACAGGAGGGAGCAGGTTGAGCTGAGACTCACGGAGGGGGAGTGTGTAGGGGGAGGATGTAGGGGGAGTGTGTAGGGGGAGTGTGTAGGGCGTGGTTTGGGATTGGGCCTACATGGCATCGCGCTCCTCTCACTCCTGTAGCTCTTCCCATTGGTCCGTTACGCTAAACGGAACCCGGAAGTGCTTTGTTTTGATCATGCAGCTGAAATGACTGAAAGTGGAGCTCAGGTAAACAACAACAACATGTGATTAATAAACGCATATTAAGTAACATATCTGCGTTTTAGCGGCGGCGTTACGCGATGACTTCACTTTGCAGGAAGTACACGTGTATCTGTTAAAGTGAAATACAGTTAAAGTGCTTTAGTTTGATAATGAACATCATGCTAATCCTTACATTTATACAATCCAGACTTTATTAAAGCATCTTTGTCCCGGTCAGATCTGAGCAAGAAAGGCACAACATTAAAGCAAATAGATTTAAGTAAACAACAACATATTTAACCATCGTTTTAACCCTTTAAAGAAGAATCTCTGGATGAATCCATGAACATCAGAATGATCTGCTTTCTGGTTCTGACTGTGTGTCCAGGGTTAGCTACATGCTACACTAAGGTCTGCTGGTTAGCTACATGCTACACTAAGGTCTGCTGGTTAGCTACATGCTACACTAAGGTCTGCTGGTTAGGGTTAGCTACATGCTACACTAAGGTCTGTTGGTTAGGGTTAGCTACATGCTACACTAAGGTCTGCTGGTTAGCTACATGCTACACTAAGGTCTGCTGGTTAGCTACATGCTACACTAAGGTCTGCTGGTTAGCTACATGCTACACTAAGGTCTGCTGGTTAGCTACATGCTACACTAAGGTCTGCTGGTTAGGGTTAGCTACATGCTACAAGGCTGCTGGTTAGCTACATGCTACACTAAGGTCTGTTGGTTAAGGTTAGCTACATGCTACACTAAGGTTGTGGTTAGCTACATGCTACACTAAGGTTGCTGGTTAGCTACATGCTACACTAAGGTCTGTGGGTTAAGGTTAGCTACATGCTACACTAAGGTCTGCTGGTTAGCTACATGCTACACTAAGGTCTGCTGGTTAGGGTTAGCTACATGCTACACTAAGGTCTGTTGGTTAGCTACATGCTACACTAAGGTCTGTTGGTTAAGGTTAGCTACATGCTACACTAAGGTCTGTGGGTTAAGGTTAGCTACATGCTACACTAAGGTCTGCTGGTTAGCTACATGCTACACTAAGGTCTGCTGGTTAAGGTTAGCTACATGCTACACTAAGGTCTGTTGGTTAAGGTTAGCTACATGCTACACTAAGGTCTGTTGGTTAGGGTTAGCTACATGCTACACTAAGGTCTGTTGGTTAGCTACATGCTACACTAAGGTCT
>CADEHL010000777.1:0-25797 GCA_902827135.1 Harpagifer antarcticus
TAAAGTTTATTATGAATAAAGTTTATTATGAATAAAGTTTATTATACTTAAAATACTATGTTATCGTGGAATAGAACTACAGTCAGCGGCCCTGCTGTGATGCATTCTGGGGAATGTAGTAAACACCCTAAAACTCCTAAACTGCACTAAAGATGAGAGTTGAAGGTGAATAAAGCCCATTATGAGGTGCTGTGCTTGTTGCTCAGAGGCACTGCGGCACTATGACTGTCTGCTGCAGACTTTAAACCTGAAATAATAATAATCAAATGATAAAGTGTCTCCTCAGGCTCTGGGGAAGTCTTCGGGGTCGGGTTGGCGAGATTTGGGAGCAGATTCCTCACGCAACACTTTAAACGATATTATTATTATATCATTTCCACATGTCAGAGGAAGCAGAGATAGCCATCGCTCCTCTTTAACAGTATTATTTAACTTTCATTTCATTAGAGCCGGAGATATTTTATTATTTATTACATCACAGCTGGGGAGTCGTTTACACCCTGGATGTTCGTCTATCTATTGATTTTATTTCAAGTTAAACTTCATGTATTTAATTATTTATTTATGTGTTTTTTGGATTGTAAAACATATTGTAGTGGAACATATTTTAAAGCCTTTTATTATTATTTCTTCTTATAATATTTTAAAACATTTTGTTAACGTTTTTAAATATGAAAACTATTCTTATAAATATTAATAAATTTGTATTTATTTTTTTATTATTTCTTAATAACATTAAATACTAATTTAAAATTAAAGTGATGAATGAAAGATCGCCTGTATTATAAATAAGTCGCTGAGGTGCAGTACCCTCTCCCCGCCACCAGGTGTCAGTGTTTCCCTTCAAATGAACGCCACGGTGACCGAAACCAACAAAGCGCAGATTTTTAAACTGTTAATGCTCAACATAAATCAAATTAACCTTTTAAATGCACTGCAGCGGGTACATGTGCTGTTTGTCGATCTCTCTATCTATCTATCTGGTTTTATATAACTCACTTTTAGTTCCCTACTTTCACGCTTTATGCTCATTTTATTCAATCAATCAATCAATGTTTATTTACAGCCCAATATCACAAATGTTACATTGTTCTCAGTGACTTCAACGTTTGTACAGAATAATGTCTCTCATGTTAGGGTAGGGTTAATGTCTTCTCATGTTAGGGTTAATGTCTCTCATGTTAGGGTTAATGTCTCTCATGTTAGGGTTAGTGTCTCTCATGTTAGGGTTAATGTCTCTCATGTTAGGGTAATGCCTCTCATGTTAGGGTTAGTGTCTCTCATGTTAGGTTAATGTCTCTCATGTAGGGTTAATGTCTCTCATGTTAGGGTTAATGTCTCTCATGTTAGGGTTAATGTCTCTCATGTTAGGGTTAATGCCTCTCATGTTAGGGTTAGTGTCTCTCATGTTAGGGTTAATGCCTCTCATGTTAGGGTAATGTCTCTCATGTTAGGGTTAAATGTCTCTCATTTAGGGTTAATGCCTCTCATGTTAGGGTTAGATGCCTCTCATGTTAGGGTTAAGCCTCTCATGTTAGGGTTAGGGTTAATGTCCTCTCATGTTAGGGTTAATGTCTCTCATGTTAGGGTTAGGGTTAATGTCTCTCATTTTTGTAAAGCACCTTGAATTGCCTTGTGTTGAAAGGTGCTATATAAATAAACTGTAAAGCACTTTGAGTTGTGTTGAGACGTGCCTCTCTGTTGCAGAGGAGGAGCGTCTGTCCCGCAGGAAGAGCTGCTGGACGTGGCGTCTCTGCAGATGGACCCCCCGCTCGGCCCTGCGAGGCTCCACAGGTCTGATTCGCTGACTCGCATTCAGACTCATTATGATACAGAGACAGCATCTCATGACCTCATTCCTAACCCTCAGAAACCTCGGGCGGAGCAGATCACCTTCGAGACGCTGAAGAGCGCCATCGGTGAGCTGTTGCTGTTGTTTCCCTTATTCATTCAATACATGGATTTAAAACCCTTTATTTCTTTATTTTTAGACACCATCGATATGTGATTATACTTTTTATAAAAACAGAATTCATTTGTATTGAACTCCATTGTTTTGTTATTGATTTCATAATTATAAAAAAGTATTTGAAAACGGTACGAGCAATATTATATTGTTAGTGCCGGAGCTCGATATTATTTAAGAGAGTTAAAGATGTTTCATTCTGCTGTTTCCAGAGAGCAGCGGGGGGGCGGAGGAAGAGGAGCGCAGGAGGAAGATGAAGGAGAGATTTCAGACGGCGCCGTTTGAGGAGATCGCCGCTCACTGCGGAGCCCGGGTCCGCCTCTTTACTTTCCATCGGTTTATATTCATTTCAAATATTAAATATTAAATGTTTTAATGCTGTATTTTATTTATATATATTATTTATATTATATTTATATTTATATATTTATATTTATATATATTATTTATATTATATTTATATTTTGACATTTGTTTTAATAATATCTGCCTTTAATTTTGAAAGATAATTATTCGTATAATTTTCCTTTATTTTTATTTATTTCACAAAATATCTTTTCGGAATTCTTTTTATTGCAGAAGTTTATTCAAATTTAATTTGAGGTTAATATATTCATGTGTGTGTGTGTGTGTGTGTGTGTGTGTGTGTGTGTGTAGAGCTCCCTGCTGCAGTCTCGTCTGGATCAGGTGTTTTCTCTGATCGTCCGTCCTCCTGCCTCTCCGTCTGGTTTCTCTCCTCCTCGCTCCACGAGATGAAGTTCCCCGACCTCTGTGTCTATTAACCCTCAGGTAGACCCTCAGGTGTGTCTATAGACCCTCAGGTGTGTCTATAGACCCTCAGGTGTGTCTATTAGACCCTCAGGTGTGTCTATAGACCCTCAGGTGTGTCTATAGACCCTCAGGTGTGTCTATAGACCCTCAGGTGTGTCTATTAGACCCTCAGGTGTGTCTATAGACCCTCAGGTGTATCTATAGACCGTCAGGTGTGTCTATTAGACCCTCAGGTGTGTCCATAGACCCTCAGGTGTGTCTATTAGACCCTCAGGTGCGTCTATAGACCCTCAGGTGTGTCTATAGACCCTCAGGTGTGTCTATTAGACCCTCAGGTGTGTCTATAGACCCTCAGGTGTGTCTATTAGATCCTCAGGTGTGTCTATAGACTCCCATGTAGACCCCCTGGTGTGTCTATAGACCCTCAGGTGTGTCTATAGACCCCCAGGTGTGTCTATAGACCCTCAGGTGTGTCTATAGACCCTCAGGTGTGTCTATTAGACCCTCAGGTGTGTCTATAGACCCCCTGGTGTGTCTATAGACCCTCAGGTGTGTCTATAGACCCCCTGGTGTGTCTATAGACCCTCAGGTGTGTCTATTAGACCCTCAGGTGTGTCTATAGACCCTCAGGTGTGTCTATAGACCCTCAGGTGTGTCTATTAGACCCTCAGGTGTGTCCATAGACCCTCAGGTGTGTCTATTAGACCCTCAGGTGTGTCTATAGACCCTCAGGTGTGTCTATAGACCCTCAGGTGTGTCTATTAGACCCTCAGTGTTGTCTATAGACCCTCAGGTGTGTCTATTAGATCCTCAGGTGTGTCTATAGACTCCCATGTAGACCCCCTGGTGTGTCTATAGAC
The DNA here is from genome assembly GCA_902827135.1 of Harpagifer antarcticus. Taxonomy (NCBI): domain Eukaryota; kingdom Metazoa; phylum Chordata; class Actinopteri; order Perciformes; family Harpagiferidae; genus Harpagifer; species Harpagifer antarcticus. Next base: position 3,598 of record CADEHL010000777.1, read on the forward strand.
CCTCAGGTGTGTCTATAGACCCCCAGGTGTGTCTATAGACCCCCAGGTGTGTCTATAGACCCTCAGGTGTGTCTATTAGACCCTCAGGTGTGTCTATAGACCCCCTGGTGTGTCTATAGACCCTCAGGTGTGTCTATAGACCCTCAGGTGTGTCTATAGACCCCCTGGTGTGTCTATAGACCCTCAGGTGTGTCTATAGACCCTCAGGTGTGTCTATTAGACCCTCAGGTGTGTCTATTAGACCCTCAGGTGTGTCTATAGACCCTCAGGTGTGTCTATAGACCCTCAGGTGTGTCTATAGACCCCCTGGTGTGTCTATAGACCCTCAGGTGTGTCTATTAGACCCTCAGGTGTGTCTATAGACCCTCAGGTGTGTCTATAGACCGTCAGGTGTGTCTATTAGACCCTCAGGTGTGTCCATAGACCCTCAGGTGTGTCTATAGACCCTCAGGTGCGTCTATAGACCCTCAGGTGTGTCTATAGACCCTCAGGTGTGTCTATTAGACCCTCAGGTGTGTCTATAGACCCTCAGGTGTGTCTATTAGATCCTCAGGTGTGTCTATAGACTCCCATGTAGACCCCCTGGTGTGTCTATAGACCCTCAGGTGTGTCTATAGACCCCCAGGTGTGTCTATAGACCCTCAGGTGTGTCTATAGACCCTCAGGTGTGTCTATTAGACCCTCAGGTGTGTCTATAGACCCCCTGGTGTGTCTATAGACCCTCAGGTGTGTCTATAGACCCCCTGGTGTGTCTATAGACCCTCAGGTGTGTCTATTAGACCCTCAGGTGTGTCTATAGACCCTCAGGTGTGTCTATAGACCGTCAGGTGTGTCTATTAGACCCTCAGGTGTGTCCATAGACCCTCAGGTGTGTCTATTAGACCCTCAGGTGTGTCTATAGACCCTCAGGTGTGTCTATAGACCCTCAGGTGTGTCTATTAGACCCTCAGGTGTGTCTATAGACCCTCAGGTGTGTCTATTAGATCCTCAGGTGTGTCTATAGACTCCCATGTAGACCCCCTGGTGTGTCTATAGACCCTCAGGTGTGTCTATAGACCCCCAGGTGTGTCTATAGACCCTCAGGTTGTGTCTATAGACCCTCAGGTGTGTCTATTAGACCCTCAGGTGTGTCTATAGACCCCCTGGTGTGTCTATAGACCCTCAGGTGTGTCTATAGACCCTCAGGTGTGTCTATAGACCCCCTGGTGTGTCTATAGACCCTCAGGTGTGTCTATAGACCCTCAGGTGTGTCTATAGACCCCCTGGTGTGTCTATAGACACTCAGGTGTGTCTATTAGACCCTCAGGTGTGTCTATAGACCCCCTGGTGTGTCTATAGACCCCCAGGTGTGTCTATAGACCCTCAGTTGTGTCTATTAGACCCTTATGTGTGTCTATAGACCCTCAGGTGTGTCTATTAGATCCTCAGGTGTGTCTATAGACCCTCAGGTGTGTCTATAGACTCCCATGTAGACCCGCAGGTGTGTCTATTAGACCCTCAGGTGTGTCTATAGACCCTCAGGTGTGTCTATAGACTCCCATGTAGACCCCCAGGTGTGTCTATAGACCCTCAGGTGTGTCTATAGACCCTCAGGTGTGTCTATAGACCCCCTGGTGTGTCTATAGACCCTCAGGTGTGTCTATAGACCCTCAGGTGTGTCTATAGACCCCCTGGTGTGTCTATAGACACTCAGGTGTGTCTATTAGACCCTCAGGTGTGTCTATAGACCCCCTGGTGTGTCTATAGACCCCCAGGTGTGTCTATAGACCCTCAGTTGTGTCTATTAGACCCTTATGTGTGTCTATAGACCCTCAGGTGTGTCTATTAGATCCTCAGGTGTGTCTATAGACCCTCAGGTGTGTCTATAGACTCCCATGTAGACCCTCAGGTGTGTCTATTAGACCCTCAGGTGTGTCTATAGACCCTCAGGTGTGTCTATAGACTCCCATGTAGACCCCCTGGTGTGTCTATAGACCCTCAGGTGTGTCTATAGACCCTCAGGTGTGTCTATAGACCCCCAGGTGTGTCTATAGACCCTCAGGTGTGTCTATAGACCCCCTGGTGCTAGAAATACATTAAATAAATAGTAATAAATAAACAGATTGTTTCCTACTAACTAAATACATTTTAATATTAATTGTTAAAAAATAAAAATACTTTTTCTACATTGTTTTGTCCAAAATAAAACATTCCTTTTCTGATAACGTCCTGCTTTGTAGACGTGTATATCTTTGAGACTCAGGTGAGCCGTGCTGTAGATCACAGGCTCTGCTTCCAGGTGTGATTACATGTGACTTTAAGGTCTATTATAATATTGTTATTGTGGCGTTTCTCCTTGTTTACGTCGTAGAGAATCTCCTTTTGTTTATCTGAACTAATAAACACAAACTAATGAATACTCTGTTGTGTTGTTACTCACACGGTCGCTCGCACCGAGCCCCACGGTCATGTGACGTGTTCAGTGCTACGTGAGCTTCACCTTTACCCATGGGCCATTTTGTCTTCATGAGCCAATGAGCAGCTCTCATAGGAATGGACGAGGCCCCGCCTCCCACGCTGCATCCAGTTCTCATTAGACATCCATGGGACAGAGCGGTGCAGTGACGAGTCCTATAACCCGGAAGTGAGTCAGCATGTCTCCACTTCCTGTTCCCTCCTCTCAGAGCCAATGGGATCTCTCCATACATTTAAACTGTATATGTAGTGCAGACTCTATATGTGACCTTACATGGTCATTGCAGCAGTTCCTAGAAACGATGTGTTTGTGCTTAAAACCTCTGTCAGCACTGAGTGATGTATTGACCCTCGTGACCTTTTAAACGAAGGAGTGAGGTCTGGGCCAGGGGTCGGCAACCTTTTTGATATGAAGGGAGCTTGACGCCTCTCTGCGGGGGGGGCAGTGTGTGGACCTGTCAGCGCAACTTACATGATGTCGAGTTTAACAAACACATTTAAATAATTGGTTTAAACATAATAATAAGGACGATCTGTGATTCTCCAGAACACACGTTATGATGTTAGGGTCACGCAGAGTGAGATGAGATCGCTGTCCCTTTGAGAGAGAGAGAGAGAGGGTTGTGCATATGTGTGTGTGCATGGTAGAGCGACAGTGAGGGAACGTGTGCATGTTTCAGAAGAACAACTAAATAAATGCAACGGCCTCCCAAGAAGAGCTCTGTTGCATTCACTGAACACGGGAAACTGCAGTCCTCTCTTGTGTCAGGATGAGGTTCACGTAAAGCACGGTTAATGTATTATTGAGGTGTCTCAAAGATACGTCAATCAAGTGGCAGCTGCTAACGGCGGGGGGGGGGGGGGGATAGACTTTCATCTAAAGACGTGTTTTTCAAACATTATTATTTTTATTTATTTTGTTACTTTATTTTTTAACGGTCCGCGATCTACCCGCACGACACTCGTTGGCGACCACTGCTTGATAGCATCACGTTAGCATGTTGCTTCCTGACAGAGTTATGATTCAAACATTCTAAAAGTAGACGTGTGGAGATGATCCGGCTCCGTGTTTTTATACTTCCTAAACACCTGATGCTTCTTCCTGTATCACGATACACCTGGCGGGAACTCAGGTAAGATATGTATTCATTAATAACTCTAATTAATGTTTCTTTTACTATAATAATGAAAGTATAAAAGTAGACGTTTCATCTTGCTTGCACTCTTTATGCGACAGTCACTCAGCATCCGAGCCTTTCCATTGGTCGACTGATTGCTCAGTAGGCCCCGCCCCCTCACTGCTGTGCGCTCTTGGAGGGAAATTCAGGTAAGACTTTAATTAATAAACAATAATAATGAAAGTTTCATCTTGCTTGCAAACCTCTCTTTATTCTCTCACAGTTATTTACAGAAATCAATAAACGTCTTCTCTTCCAGTCACTCAGCATCCGAGCCTTTCCATTGGTCGACTGATTAGTCTTCTGGCTCTCGGCCAATGAGAAGCCCCCTCACTGCTACTCGCTCTTATTGAACACGTTCTTGAACAGCGTGATCAACGGACGGTCGTTTCTCTCGTCCCAACTCTTCATGAATCCTCCGTACCTTTTGGGAGGAGAGCCCCATCGGAAGTGCTTCATCTTGTACGACCCGTCCTTCCTCACCACCTCTTCCTCCTTTAAGCCCCGCCTCCTCAGCTCCTCCGCAGGCTCCTCCCCTTCCTCCTCGTCATCAGAAAACACTTTGACCGGGCGTCGTTTCCTTGCCACAGGTTTCCCCCAGCGGAAATGCTCCATGACGTACGAGCCCTTTGCCTCTAGAGGGGAGGGGGAGGAAGAGGAGGGGGAGGAGTCTAACGGAGGGGGGGGCTGCAGGTGGGCGGGGCCGGGGATGACAGGGTTCTCCGCTGTGAGGTCATCGTGACACAGCTGGATGCATTCCTGCAGGAAAGAGGTGAATATCAAATATATCCTGATTTAACTCCTGATTTTTCCCATAAAATCAACAAATGTGCAAACGAACTAAAATGTATTAATTAAATTTAAATAATTATAATTATTCAGTAAATGAAACGCCATCAAGACACCTCAGAAAAATTAAATATATAGTCTTTAAAAAAATTGTAATAAATATTAAAGTTTTACCAGCATGCTGCTCTCAGAGCTCAGGTCCTGGCAGCTCGGAGGCTCCCAGCACTGACTGACAGCTCCTCTAGCCCCGCCCACCACCAGCACAACCAATAGCCACGTAGGAATCATTCTCCTGGCCAATCAGAGACAAGAACATACGGACACTATTTGTTAAACATGATAAATATAGAAAATAGGATTTATATGTTTGATTTAAACAATGAACATAAAATAATGGATTGATATTTAATTATTTTATAATATTTGTTATACATACATATAATAATAAAAAATCAAATACATAATCTATTTAAATTTAAAAAAGATATACATTTAAAAGAAAAAGATATAATAATAATCTCACCACGTTGTCTCTTCTTCTTCTTCTTCTCTTTTTACTGTGTGTGTTTTCTCGCTGCCCGCTCCTCTTCTTCTGCTGCTCCGTCGATCTGACCGACTTATATACCTGCAGCCAAGGACACACACACACACACACTCACACACTCACACACTCACTGAGGTCTGCTGACAGGCTCCTTCTGGTCATCCCTACAGCGAGGAGGGGACACCCGGACCCTCCAGGTTAGACTTGCTCCATCTGGCCTGTTGTTAAATGCCTTCACAGATTGGGGTTCAGCCTCTCAGCGTGTTTACGGCAGGAGAGTTGTTCAGTCTGTGCTTCTGATCTGTTCCATCGCCTCGTGTTCTTCCTTAGTTTCAGGTCCTGTTTTTGGTCTGTGGTTCAAATGTGCTGTAGAAATAAATGGATTGGATTTCACAATAATAAAAAATAAGAAATAAAGTGGAAATACAATTGATTATTTGAATGAATATAGAAAGACGATCTGTATTGATATGTCGCTACTGATCTTCTTGGTGTGTTTCCGGATCCTCTTCAGGACTCACGCACACACACACACACACACCACACACCCACACACTCACACACACACACTCAGACACACACACACACACTCACACACCACACACTCACACTCACACACACACACACACACACACACACACACACCACACACACACACACACTCACACACCCCACACACTCACACACTCACACACTCACACACTCACACACACACACTCACACACACACACACACACACACACACACAACACACACACCTGTACACCTGTCCGTGACTAACCAGTCATCTGTGTGACATTCAGGGTCTTTATAACACCTCCGTGAGACTCCTTTGATTACTTCCAGAACTCAGTGACATCCCTACAGAACACTCGCGCTCCTATTGGCTATGTTTCCTCCTAAGGCTAAGGGGGCGGGACATCTCTAAGCGATCGACCAATCACAACAGAGCTAGTTCTAATATCTGCTAAAGAAGTTTTTTGTTCGAAGTTTTCTGTGACTTTAAATGAAGTCTTTGACAATGTGTTGCTTAGATCCTCTCCGTCTGTTCTGACGTTTAAAAGACAAACCGCCGAGAGCGTGATTCCTTTGAGCGGAAACACGCCTTAGTTCCAGTCTTCATATCAAACGCTCCTACGGCTCGGTGACTGTTGAAAACGCTCGTACGGCTCGGTGATTGTTGAAAACGCTCCTACGGCTCGGTGACTGTTGAAAACGCTCCTACGGCTCCTTGACTGTTGAAAACGCTCCTACGGCTCGGTGATTGTTGAAAACGCTCGTACGGCTCGGTGATTGTTGAAAACGCTCCTACGGCTCGGTGACTGTTGAAAACGCTCCTACGGCTCGGTGATTGTTGAAAACGCTCCTACGGCTCGGTGATTGTTGAAAACGCTCCTACGGCTCGGTGATTGTTGAAAACGCTCCTACGGCTCGGTGACTGTTGAAAACGCTCCTACGGCTCGGTGATTGTTGAAAACGCTCCTACGGCTCGGTGACTGTTGAAAACGCTCCTACGGCTCGGTGATTGTTGAAAACGCTCCTACGGCTCGGTGATTGTTGAAAACGCTCGTACGGCTCGGTGACTGTTGAAAACGCTCCTACGGCTCGGTGACTGTTGAAAACGCTCCTACGGCTCGGTGACTGTTGAAAACGCTCCTACGGCTCGGTGACTGTTGAAAACGCTCCTACGGCTCGGTGACTGTTGAAAACGCTCCTACGGCTCCTTGACTGTTGAAAACGCTCGTACGGCTCGGTGACTGTTGAAAACGCTCCTACGGCTCGGTGACTGTTGAAAACGCTCCTACGGCTCGGTGACTGTTGAAAACGCTCCTACGGCTCGGTGACTGTTGAAAACGCTCCTACGGCTCGGTGACTGTTGAAAACGCTCCTACGGCTCGGTGACTGTTGAAAACGCTCCTACGGCTCGGTGATTGTTGAAAACGCTCCTACATCGAGACATCAGAGTTCTTTAAAGGTGACCTATCATGCTATATTTAAATGATATAGTGTATGACCATACCTATATAAGGTATATTTATACATTTTATTTTCCAAAATACCAAACAGATCATTTTTTAGCCATGCCTCGTTTCGCTCATTTTCGCTTTATTCCAAACCTGCCTATGAAAATTCTGAGCAGCAGCTGACCACGCCCCCAGCAGAAGAGCCGGCGAGAGTCACGTTACCATGCTTGCTGTGATTACGAGTGTGGAATACACATGTCATCTCAGAGCAATGCATGTGTTCAAGCATATTATCAATTTGATCCAGAAACTGAAGCAGCGGAGGTTTTGGTGGAGGTGCAAACATCTCGGTTGTCAGCAATGTGTGTTTCATGTGTTTTAAAAGCTCAGTTATTGACTTCTTTCTAAAGGGGTACATGTGCAACTTGCGCCACGATGCCTTCTGAACCGGAGCATGTGCTGAATGGAGATACCACACGTAACATTAGCTTCACTAAGTTGTCTGTTTAGAGAATACATTTTTCACATGTCATTCAATATATGTTTATCACACTAGGTGTAAAGACGGATGCAGGAACATGAGGACTCTAACCTGTACGGTGGATCATCCTGGATTGTGTGCCTAAATGTGTTTTCCCTGCAGAATGCATTGAATATTTACAGAGCTGAACACAGTTGGACTACAGTTGAGGCAAATAGAGCACTGAGTGGTTTGTTTTGACTGAAATTGTAAAACGAATGCTAATATTGTTCATGGAAATAAATACTGGTGTATATGGCTTTATGCAATCTTTCATTCTGTCATTGTACATGTACTCTTATATACTACACAGCAATGGCATAACGCACCCATGTGTATGACAAAAAAAGTCCACACACAACCTTATGCTTTTGAAATCAGAATATTCTTTACCCATCCAAACATGAATAATCACGACACATTTGATATCAACTCGGAACTTTATTGTCAAAATCAACGGTTATTTGAACCCATAAAAAACAGGAGCTTTGTGAGCTGGTGCTGGGGCTTCCTTGGAGAGAGGAGCAGAGTGGTGATTCCGGCCTGCGTTGTCCTCTGATCCGTGAAATGTCTATGTTAGGTTCAGACAGCAGCCAAATTGAACCGTGTGGCATACCCGGCGATGACCTCCTCCCTGTCAGGTTGCTCATAATGGTGCAGGGTCCACAAAGACTTGGTCGAAGATGAGGTCCATCAAGTTGGCCACGTAGCCTGTGCAATGTTAAAAAAAGCACAACAAAAAAAGTGGTTCAGATTAGTATGCATGTCGTCAACAACAACATACCAGGGCTTTAGCTCTGTTTTACTCGTGGTGTGTGTCCCCTCGCATACATACATACAGTGTTGTATCCTAACACACCCCCATTTATATTCATGTGCGCAAACAAGTAAACATGCAAAAGCTTTTACATATAACGCTGCAAAAAACGGCATGTCTCATTAGCTTAGCTTAGCGTAGCGTAGCGTAGCGTAGCTTAGCTTAGCTTACAGATCGATGATATCTGATCGTTCTTACAGACTACAATCACAAAAGCTTTTACATAACGCTGGAAAAAACGGCACTTATCTCCAGAAGATTACGTTTGTTATTATAACTTACTCAATATGATTTTTTAGAGGATACAAAATACTAATACATAGGAGAATAAATACTTGTGTTATCGGCTAGGCCAGGCGTGGCTTTACAGCCTTCACACAGATCACCATTACGGCAGTCAGAACATGTTCGCAAATGCCTGATAATTAAAATAAAAGACAAAGCAAAGACTGCGGAGCGTACAAAATAAAATGTTACAAGAACATATAAACACCTAACCGATTACTAGTTGGGGTTGAGGCGACATTGATACGGCTAAGCTACATGCTACAAGCAAGAGATAGCTTTATCAGGAAAAACACAGCTAAATAAAAACTTACAGCTTCAGAATTGGATGTGTCCTCACTGGCCTGGTCCCGGATGGTTGGTATTGATCCCGGGTGTAGCATTAGTTTGGAGGCATATCCGTGTTGGACTTGAGAGAAGTTCATAAACATGTCCGTGGTTTAACTGGCTTAGACATCCTGGCAATAGCAGGAAAAAACACAGATGTGACTGGGGTAGCCTGCCGATAGCCTATATGCGAATGAGAGGTTTGGCAATGCACGTGGCCGTGGCTCATTCCCCTGATAGGTGGAGAGTTGACCAATAAGCGGAGTACGTCTTTGTGACGTAGAAAAGTGTCGGAATGTGGATCCATTTTTTTCAGATCCGTTGCAGCCCCTTTTTTAGAGATTTGGCGAAGGAGGAAAATAGAGAGGGTTGTGTTTTCTGACACTTGGCGAGTTCCCCGGAACACCGGGGACACATAATCATGTATAAAAGACGTACAAAGGTGCATTTTGCATGATAGGTGCCCTTTAACTTTCATTTCATTAGAGCCGGAGATATTTTATTATTTATTACGTCACAGCTGGGGAGTCGTTTACACCCTGGATGTTCGTCTATCTATTGATTTTATTTCAAGTTAAACTTCATGTATTTAATTATTTATTTATGTGTTTTTTGGATTTGTAAAACATATTGTAGTGGAACATATTTTAAAGCCTTTTATTATTATCTCTTCTTATAATATTTTAAAACATTTTGTTAACGTTTTTAAATATGAAACTATTCTTATAAATATTAATAAATTTGTATTTATTTTTTTATTATTTCTTAATAACATTAAATACTAATTTAAAAATAAAAAGTGATGAATGAAAGATCGCCTGTATTATAGATGAGAAGTCGCTGAGGTGCAGTACCCTCTCCCCGCCACCAGGTGTCAGTGTTTCCCTTCAAATGAACGCCACGGTGACCCAAACCAACAAAGCGCAGATTTAAACTGTTAATGCTCAACATAAATCAAATTAACCTTTAAATGCACTGCAGCGGGTACATGTGCTGTTTGTCGATCTCTCTATCTATCTATCTGGTTTTATATAACTCACTTTTAGTTCCCTACTTTCACGCTTTATGCTCATTTTATTCAATCAATCAATCAATGTTTATTTATAGCCCAATATCACAAATGTTACACTTGTCTCAGTGACTTCACAGTTTGTACAGAATATCAGTATGACAATACCACACCCTCTGTCCTCAGACCCTCTGTCCTCAGAGCCTCTGTCCTCAGACCCTCTGTCCTCAGACCCTCTGTCCTCAGACCCTCTGTCCTTAGACCCTCTGTCCTCAGACCCTCTGTCCTTAGACCCTCTGTCCTCAGACCCTCTGTCCTTAGACCCTCTGTCCTCAGACCCTCTGTCCTCAGACCCTCTGTCCTTAGACCCTCTGTCCTCAGACCCTCTGTCCTTAGACCCTCTGTCCTCAGACCCTCTGTCCTTAGACCCTCTGTCCTCAGACCCTCTGTCCTTAGACCCTCTGTCCTCAGACCCTCTGTCCTTAGACCCTCTGTCCTCAGACCCTCTGTCCTCAGACCCTCTGTCCTTAGGACCCTCTGTCCTCAGACCCTCTGTCCTTAGACCCTCTGTCCTCAGACCCTCTGTCCCTAGACCCTCTGTCCTTAGACCCTCTGTCCTCAGACCCTCTGTCCTTAGACCCTCTGTCCTCAGACCCTCTGTCCTCAGACCCTCTGTCCTTAGACCCTCTGTCCTTAGACCCTCTCTCCTTAGACCCTCTGTCCTTAGACCCTCTGTCCTCAGACCCTCTGTCCTCAGAGCCTCTGTCCTCAGACCCTCTGTCCTTAGACCCTCTGTCCTCAGACCCTCTGTCCCTAGACCCTCTGTCCTCAGACCCTCTGTCCTTAGACCCTCTGTCCTCAGACCCTCTGTCCCTAGACCCTCTGTCCTCAGACCCTCTGTCCTAAGACCCTCTGTCCTTAGACCCTCTGTCCTTAGACCCTCTGTCCTCAGACCCTCTGTCCTAGACCCTCTGTCCTTAGACCCTCTGTCCTTAGACCCTCTGTCCTTAGACCCTCTGTCCTCAGACCCTCTGTCCTTAGACCCTCTGTCCTCAGACCCTCTGTCCTCAGACCCTCTGTCCTTAGACCCTCTGTCCTCAGACCCTCTGTCCTCAGACCCTCTGTCCTTAGACCCTCTGTCCTCAGACCCTCTGTCCTTAGACCCTCTGTCCTCAGACCCTCTGTCCCTAGACCCTCTGTCCTTAGACCCTCTGTCCTCAGACCCTCTGTCCTTAGACCCTCTGTCCTCAGACCCTCTGTCCTCAGACCCTCTGTCCTTAGACCCTCTGTCCTTAGACCCTCTGTCCTTAGACCCTCTCTCCTTAGACCCTCTGTCCTTAGACCCTCTCTCCTCAGACCCTCTGTCCTCAGACCCTCTGTCCTCAGACCCTCTGTCCCTAGACCCTCTGTCCTTAGACCCTCTGTCCTCAGACCCTCTGTCCTCAGAGCCTCTGTCCTCAGACCCTCTGTCCTTAGACCCTCTGTCCTCAGACCCTCTGTCCCTAGACCCTCTGTCCTCAGACCCTCTGTCCTTAGACCCTCTGTCCTCAGACCCTCTGTCCCTAGACCCTCTGTCCTCAGACCCTCTGTCCTCAGACCCTCTGTCCTTAGACCCTCTGTCCTTAGACCCTCTGTCCTCAGACCCTCTGTCCTTAGACCCTCTGTCCTTAGACCCTCTGTCCTTAGACCCTCTGTCCTTAGACCCTCTGTCCTCAGACCCTCTGTCCTCAGAGCCTCTGTCCTCAGACCCTCTGTCCTTAGACCCTCTGTCCTCAGACCCTCTGTCCCTAGACCCTCTGTCCTCAGACCCTCTGTCCTTAGACCCTCTGTCCTCAGACCCTCTGTCCTCAGACCCTCTGTCCCTAGACCCTCTGTCTTCAGACCCTCTGTCCTCAGACCCTCTGTCCTTAGACCCTCTGTCCTCAGACCCTCTGTCCTCAGACCCTCTGTCCTTATACCCTCTGTCCTTAGACCCTCTGTCCTTAGACCCTCTGTCCTTAGACCCTCTCCTCTGTCCTCAGACCCTCTGTCCTCAGACCCTCTGTCCCTAGACCCTCTGTCCTCAGACCCTCTGTCCTCAGACCCTCTGTCCTTAGACCCTCTGTCCTCAGACCCTCTGTCCTCAGACCCTCTGTCCTCAGACCCTCTGTCCTCAGACCCTCTGTCCTTAGACCCTCTCTCCTTAGACCCTCTGTCCTTAGACCCTCTGTCCTCAGACCCTCTGTCCTCAGAGCCTCTGTCCTCAGACCCTCTGTCCTTAGACCCTCTGTCCTCAGACCCTCTGTCCCTAGACCCTCTGTCCTCAGACCCTCTGTCCTCAGACCCTCTGTCCTTAGACCCTCTGTCCTTAGACCCTCTGTCCTCAGACCCTCTGTCCTCAGACCCTCTGTCCCTAGACCCTCTGTCCTCAGACCCTCTGTCCTCAGACCCTCTGTCCTTAGACCCTCTGTCCTCAGACCCTCTGTCCTCAGACCCCTCTGTCCTTATACCCTCTGTCCTTAGACCCTCTGTCCTTAGACCCTCTGTCCTCAGACCCTCTGTCCTCAGAGCCTCTGTCCTCAGACCCTCTGTCCTTAGACCCTCTGTCCTCAGACCCTCTGTCCTCAGACCCTCTGTCCTTAGACCCTCTGTCCTTAGACCCTCTGTCCTCAGACCCTCTGTCCTCAGACCCTCTGTCCCTAGACCCTCTGTCCTCAGACCCTCTGTCCTCAGACCCTCTGTCCTTAGACCCTCTGTCCTCAGACCCTCTGTCCTCAGACCCTCTGTCCTTATACCCTCTGTCCTTAGACCCTCTGTCCTTAGACCCTCTGTCCTTAGACCCTCTGTCCTCAGACCCTCTGTCCTCAGACCCTCTGTCCCTAGACCCTCTGTCCTCAGACCCTCTGTCCTCAGACCCTCTGTCCTTAGACCCTCTGTCCTCAGACCCTCTGTCCCTAGACCCTCTGTCCTCAGACCCTCTGTCCTCAGACCCCTCTGTCCTCAGACCCTCTGTCCTCAGACCCTCTGTCCCTAGACCCTCTGTCCTCAGACCTTGTCCTCAGACCCTCTGTCCTCAGACCCTCTGTCCCCAGGCCCTCTGTCCCCAGGCCCTCTGTCCTCAGACCCTCTGTCCCTAGACCCTCTGTCCTCAGACCCTCTGTCCTCAGACCCTCTGTCCTCAGACCCTCTGTCCTCAGACCCTCTGTCCTTAGACCCTCTGTCCTCCGACCCTCTGTCCTCAGACCCTCTGTCCTCAGACCCTCTGTCCTTAGACCCTCTGTCCTTAGACCCTCTGTCCTCAGACCCTCTGTCCTCAGACCCTCTGTCCTTAGACCCTCTGTCCTCAGACCCTTTGTCCTTAGACCCTCTGTCCTCAGACCCTTTGTCCTTAGACCCTCTGTCCTTAGACCCTCTGTCCTCAGACCCTCTCTCCTTAGACCCTCTGTCCTCAGACCCTCTGTCCTTAGACCCTCTGTCCTCAGACCCTCTGTCCTCAGACCCTCTGTCCTCAGACCCTCTGTCCTCAGACCCTCTGTCCTTAGACCCTCTGTCCTCAGACCCTCTGTCCTCAGACCCTCTGTCCTCAGACCCTCTCTCCTTAGACCCTCTGTCCTTAGACCCTCTGTCCTCAGACCCTCTGTCCCTAGACCCTCTGTCCTTAGACCCTCTGTCCTCAGACCCTCTGTCCTTAGACCCTCTCTCCTTAGACTGTGTTTTATTGCATAATGTAAGCGCTTTGAGCACCAGGAAAAGCTCTATATAAATACATTATTATTATTAAGCTGCTTTGCATTAATTAAATGTGAACACTTACATATATATGAGAAAATACAGTAGCATCATTTAGCATGTTATGGTCCCTAAATCCCTTTGTCTAACTTCTTGTTCAAATCATTATTGTATTTTCATATTCTTTAACTTCTTTCTATACAAATATATTTAAATTATATCATTTTAACCTATTTTTTCATTGTATTTGACTTCGATACATATAAATATATAATATTATATAATAATAATAATAATTAAAGCTGCAAGCAGCGTTGAGCGGGTCTTCGACGCTGTTGTCCGCACGTTGACGTGTCTAGGTGTGTCGAGGACTCGGCCGTTGGCAAACGTGGGAAGTTTCAGGCCGATCGGAGAATGTGTTTGAGTTACAGCAGTAACACTAACATTGTGTTTGATGGTGGGTGATCTGTCGCCATGGCAACGGCATTTGATGACACCCCATAATATGCTTAGTTGTGTTGAGGGCCGGAACATTAATGATAGTCTGAAGTCTGGTGGCGTTTGGAGGATTTTCCATTGAATTACTACAACACTAGGTTTTTTGGCATTTGATGACATCCCATAATTGGCGTGGAGCTGTTGAGGGCCAGACCGTTAGTCATCATCTGAAGTCTGGTGGCGTTTGGAAGATTTTCCATTGACTTAGGACAACATTGTGTTTTATAGCGAGGGACGCGTTGCCATGGAAACGGCATTTGATGACATCCCATAATTGGCGTGGAGCTGTTGAGGGCCCGACTATTAATGATAGTCTGAAGTCTGGTGCAGTTTGGACGATTTTCCATTGAATTACAACACATTGTGTTTTTTGGGGAAGGACGCGTTGCCATGAAAACGGCATCCGGTGAGATCTCAGAATTCACGTTGAGCTGTTGAGGCATGGGTGTGTGTGTGTGTATGTGTGTGTGTGTGTATGTGTGTGTGCAAGTGTGTGTGTGTGTGTATGTGTGTGTGTGTATGTGTGTGTGCAAGTGTGTGTGTGTGTGTATGTGTGTGTGAGAGAGTGTGTGTGTGTGTTTACTCTGGACTTGTATCAGGCTCTTTATGAAGATCTTACCAGGAACAGATCTCTCCTCTTCTTCCTCCTCCTCATCCTCCTCCTCCTCCTCCTCCTCCTCCTCCTCCTCCTCCTCCTCCTCCTCCTCCTCCTCCTCCTCCTCCTTGTCTTTATTACAGATATTTTTAAGTGTATTATGAATAAAGTTTATTATGAATAAAGTTTATTATGAATAAAGTTTATTATACTTAAAATACTATGTTATCGTGGAATAGAACTACAGTCAGCGGTGTGATGCATTCTGGGGAATGTAGTAAACACCCTAAAACTCCTAAACTGCACTAAAGATGAGAGTTGAAGGTGAATAAAGCCCATTATGAGGTGCTGCTTGTTGCTCAGAGGCACTGCGGCACTATGACTGTCTGCTGCAGACTTTAAACCTGAAATAATAATAATCAAATGATAAAGTGTCTCCTCAGGCTCTGGGGAAGTCTTCGGGGTCGGGTGGCGAGATTTGGGAGCAGATTCCTCACGCAACACTTTAAACGATATTATTATTATATCATTTCCACATGTCAGAGGAAGCAGAGATAGCATCGCTCCTCTTTAACAGTTATTATTTAACTTTCATTTCATTAGAGCCGGAGATATTTTATTATTTATTACATCACAGCTGGGGAGTCGTTTACACCCTGGATGTTCGTCTATCTATTGATTTTATTTCAAGTTAAACTTCATGTATTTAATTATTTATTTATGTGTTTTTTGGATTTGTAAAACATATTGTAGTGGAACATATTTTAAAGCCTTTTATTATTATTTCTTCTTATAATATTTTAAAACATTTTGTTAACGTTTTTAAATATGAAACTATTCTTATAAATATTAATAAATTTGTATTTATTTTTTTATTATTTCTTAATAACATTAAATACTAATTTAAAAATTAAAGTGATGAATGAAAGATCGCCTGTATTATAAATAAGTCGCTGAGGTGCAGTACCCTCTCCCCGCCACCAGGTGTCAGTGTTTCCCTTCAAATGAACGCCACGGTGACCGAAACCAACAAAGCGCAGATTTAAACTGTTAATGCTCAACATAAATCAAATTAACCTTTAAATGCACTGCAGCGGGTACATGTGCTGTTTGTCGATCTCTCTATCTATCTATCTGGTTTTATATAACTCACTTTTAGTTCCCTACTTTCACGCTTTATGCTCATTTTATTCAATCAATCAATCAATGTTTATTTACAGCCCAATATCACAAATGTTACATTTGTCTCAGTGACTTCACAGTTTGTACAGAATAATGTCTCTCATGTTAGGGTTAGGGTTAATGTCTCTCATGTTAGGGTTAATGTCTCTCATGTTAGGGTTAATGTCTCTCATGTTAGGGTTAGTGTCTCTCATGTTAGGGTTAATGTCTCTCATGTTAGGGTTAATGTCTCTCATGTTAGGGTTAATGTCTCTCATGTTAGGGTTAGTGTCTCTCATGTTAGGGTTAATGTCTCTCATGTTAGGGTTAATGTCTCTCATGTTAGGGTTAATGCCTCTCATGTTAGGGTTAGTGTCTCTCATGTTAGGGTTAATGCCTCTCATGTTAGGGTTAGTGTCTCTCATGTTAGGGTTAATGCCTCTCATGTTAGGGTTAGGGTTAATGTCTCTCATGTTAGGGTTAATGTCTCTCATGTTAGGGTTAGGGTTAATGTCTCTCATTTTTGTAAAGCACCTTGAATTGCCTTGTGTTGAAAGGTGCTATATAAATAAACTTGTAAAGCACTTTGAGTTGTGTTGAGACGTGCCTCTCTGTTGCAGAGGAGGAGCGTCTGTCCCGCAGGAAGAGCCTGCTGGACGTGGCGTCTCTGCAGATGGACCCCCCGCTCGGCTGCGAGGCTCCACAGGTCTGATTCGCTGACTCGCATTCAGACTCATTATGATACAGAGACAGCATCTCATGACCTCATTCCTAACCCTCAGAAACCTCGGGCGGAGCAGATCACCTTCGAGACGCTGAAGAGCGCCATCGGTGAGCTGTTGCTGTTGTTTCCCTTATTCATTCAATACATGGATTTAAAACCCTTTATTTCTTTATTTTTAGACACCATCGATATGTGATTATACTTTTATAAAAACAGAATTCATTTGTATTGAACTCCATTGTTTTGTTATTGATTTCATAATTATAAAAAAGTATTTGAAAACGGTACGAGCAATATTATATTGTTAGTGCCGGAGCTCGATATTATTTAAGAGAGTTAAAGATGTTTCATTCTGCTGTTTCCAGAGAGCAGCGGGGGGGGCGGAGGAAGAGGAGCGCAGGAGGAAGATGAAGGAGAGATTTCAGACGGCGCCGTTTGAGGAGATCGCCGCTCACTGCGGAGCCCGGGTCCGCCTCTTTACTTTCCATCGGTTTATATTCATTTCAAATATTAAATATTAAATGTTTTAATGCTGTATTTTATTTATATATATTATTTATATTATATTTATATTTATATATTTATATTTATATATATTATTTATATTATATTTATATTTTGACATTTGTTTTAATAATATCTGCCTTTAATTTTGAAAGATAATTATTCGTATAATTTTCCTTTATTTTTATTTATTTCACAAAATATCTTTTCGGAATTCTTTTTATTGCAGAAGTTTATTCAAATTTAATTTGAGGTTAATATATTCATGTGTGTGTGTGTGTGTGTGTGTGTGTGTGTGTGTGTGTAGAGCTCCCTGCTGCAGTCTCGTCTGGATCAGGTGTTTTCTCTGATCGTCCGTCCTCCTGCCTCTCCGTCTGGTTTCTCTCCTCCTCGCTCCACGAGATGAAGTTCCCCGACCTCTGTGGTCTATTAACCCTCAGGTAGACCCTCAGGTGTGTCTATAGACCCTCAGGTGTGTCTATAGACCCTCAGGTGTGTCTATTAGACCCTCAGGTGTGTCTATAGACCCTCAGGTGTGTCTATAGACCCTCAGGTGTGTCTATAGACCCTCAGGTGTGTCTATTAGACCCTCAGGTGTGTCTATAGACCCTCAGGTGTATCTATAGACCGTCAGGTGTGTCTATTAGACCCTCAGGTGTGTCCATAGACCCTCAGGTGTGTCTATTAGACCCTCAGGTGCGTCTATAGACCCTCAGGTGTGTCTATAGACCCTCAGGTGTGTCTATTAGACCCTCAGGTGTGTCTATAGACCCTCAGGTGTGTCTATTAGATCCTCAGGTGTGTCTATAGACTCCCATGTAGATCCCCTGGTGTGTCTATAGACCCTCAGGTGTGTCTATAGACCCCCAGGTGTGTCTATAGACCCTCAGGTGTGTCTATAGACCCTCAGGTGTGTCTATTAGACCCTCAGGTGTGTCTATAGACCCTCAGGTGTGTCTATAGACCCCCTGGTGTGTCTATAGACCCTCAGGTGTGTCTATTAGACCCTCAGGTGTGTCTATAGACCCTCAGGTGTGTCTATAGACCGTCAGGTGTGTCTATTAGACCCTCAGGTGTGTCCATAGACCCTCAGGTGTGTCTATTAGACCCTCAGGTGCGTCTATAGACCCTCAGGTGTGTCTATAGACCCTCAGGTGTGTCTATTAGACCCTCAGGTGTGTCTATAGACCCTCAGGTGTGTCTATTAGATCCTCAGGTGTGTCTATAGACTCCCATGTAGACCCCCTGGTGTGTCTATAGACCCTCAGGTGTGTCTATAGACCCCCAGGTGTGTCTATAGACCCCCAGGTGTGTCTATAGACCCTCAGGTGTGTCTATTAGACCCTCAGGTGTGTCTATAGACCCCCTGGTGTGTCTATAGACCCTCAGGTGTGTCTATAGACCCTCAGGTGTGTCTATAGACCCCCTGGTGTGTCTATAGACCCTCAGGTGTGTCTATAGACCCTCAGGTGTGTCTATTAGACCCTCAGGTGTGTCTATTAGACCCTCAGGTGTGTCTATAGACCCTCAGGTGTGTCTATAGACCCTCAGGTGTGTCTATAGACCCCCTGGTGTGTCTATAGACCCTCAGGTGTGTCTATTAGACCCTCAGGTGTGTCTATAGACCCTCAGGTGTGTCTATAGACCGTCAGGTGTGTCTATTAGACCCTCAGGTGTGTCCATAGACCCTCAGGTGTGTCTATTAGACCCTCAGGTGCGTCTATAGACCCTCAGGTGTGTCTATAGACCCTCAGGTGTGTCTATTAGACCCTCAGGTGTGTCTATAGACCCTCAGGTGTGTCTATTAGATCCTCAGGTGTGTCTATAGACTCCCATGTAGACCCCCTGGTGTGTCTATAGACCCTCAGGTGTGTCTATAGACCCCCAGGTGTGTCTATAGACCCTCAGGTGTGTCTATAGACCCTCAGGTGTGTCTATTAGACCCTCAGGTGTGTCTATAGACCCCCTGGTGTGTCTATAGACCCTCAGGTGTGTCTATAGACCCCCTGGTGTGTCTATAGACCCTCAGGTGTGTCTATTAGACCCTCAGGTGTGTCTATAGACCCTCAGGTGTGTCTATAGACCGTCAGGTGTGTCTATTAGACCCTCAGGTGTGTCCATAGACCCTCAGGTGTGTCTATTAGACCCTCAGGTGCGTCTATAGACCCTCAGGTGTGTCTATAGACCCTCAGGTGTGTCTATTAGACCCTCAGGTGTGTCTATAGACCCTCAGGTGTGTCTATTAGACCCTCATGTGTGTCTATAGACTCCCATGTAGACCCCCTGGTGTGTCTATAGACCCTCAGGTGTGTCTATAGACCCCCAGGTGTGTCTATAGACCCTCATGTGTGTCTATAGACCCTCAGGTGTGTCTATTAGACCCTCAGGTGTGTCTATTAGACCCCAGTTCTAAGACCCCTGGTGTGTCTATAGACCCTCAGGTGTGTCTATAGACCCTCAGGTGTGTCTATAGACCCCCTGGTGTGTCTATAGACCCTCAGGTGTGTCTATAGACCCCCAGGTGTGTCTATAGACCCCCTGGTGTGTCTATAGACACACAGGTGTGTCTATTAGACCCTCAGGTGTGTCTATAGACCCCCCTGGTGTGTCTATAGACCCCCAGGTGGTGTCTATAGACCCTCAGTTGTGTCTATTAGACCCTTATGTGTGTCTATAGACCCTCAGGTGTGTCTATTAGATCCTCAGGTGTGTCTATAGACCCTCAGGTGTGTCTATAGACTCCCATGTAGACCCGCAGGTTGTCTATTAGACCCTCAGGTGTGTCTATAGACCCGCAGGTGTGTCTATAGGACTCCCATGTAGACCCCCAGGTGTGTCTATAGACCCTCAGGATGTGGTCTATAGACCCCTCAGGTGTGTCTATAGACCCCCTGGTGTGTCTATAGACCCTCAGGGTGTCTACCCTCAGGTGTCTATAGACCCCCTGGTGTGTCTATAGACACTCAGGTGTGTCTATTAGACCCTCAGGTGTGTCTATAGACCCCCTGGTGTGTCTATAGACCCCCAGGTGTGTCTATAGACCCTCAGTTGTGTCTATTAGACCCTTATGTGTGTCTATAGACCCTCAGGTGTGTCTATTAGATCCTCAGGTGTGTCTATAGACCCTCAGGTGTGTCTATAGACTCCCATGTAGACCCGCAGGTGTGTCTATTAGACCCTCAGGTGTGTCTATAGACCCTCAGGTGTGTCTATAGACTCCCATGTAGACCCCCAGGTGTGTCTATAGACCCTCAGGTGTGTCTATAGACCCTCAGGTGTGTCTATAGACCCCCAGGTGTGTCTATAGACCCTCAGGTGTGTCTATAGACCCCCTGGTGCTAGAAATACATTAAATAAATAGTAATAAATAAACAGATTGTTTCCTACTAACTAAATACATTTTAATATTAATTGTTAAAAAATAAAAATACTTTTTCTACATTTTTTTGTCCAAAATAAAACATTCCTTTTCTGATAACGTCCTGCTTTGTAGACGTGTATATGTTTGAGACTCAGGTGAGCCGTGCTGTAGATCACAGGCTCTGCTTCCAGGTGTGATTACATGTGACTTTAAGGTCTATTATAATATTGTTATTGTGGCGTTTCTCCTTGTTTACGTCGTAGAGAATCTCCTTTTGTTTATCTGAACTAATAAACACAAACTAATGAATACTCTGTTGTGTTGTTACTCACACGGTCGCTCGCACCGAGCCCCACGGTCATGTGACGTGTTCAGTGCTACGTGAGCTTCACCTTTACCCATGGGCCATTTGTCTTCATGAGCCAATGAGCAGCTCTCATAGGAATGGACGAGGCCCCGCCTCCCACGCTGCATCCAGTTCTCATTAGACATCCATGGGACAGAGCGGTGCAGTGACGAGTCCTATAACCCGGAAGTGAGTCAGCATGTCTCCACTTCCTGTTCCCTCCTCTCAGAGCCAATGGGATCTCTCCATACATTTAAACTGTATATGTAGTGCAGACTCTATATGTGACCTTACATGGTCATTGCAGCAGTTCCTAGAAACGATGTGTTTGTGCTTAAAACCTCTGTCAGCACTGAGTGATGTATTGACCCTCGTGACCTTTTAAACGAAGGAGTGAGGTCTGGGCCAGGGGTCGGCAACCTTTTTGATATGAAGGGAGCTTGACGCCTCTCTGCGGGGGGGCAGTGTGTGGACCTGTCAGCGCAACTTACATGATGTCGAGTTTAACAAACACATTTAAATAATTGGTTTAAACATAATAATAAGGACGATCTGTGATTCTCCAGAACACACGTTATGATGTTAGGGTCACGCAGAGTGAGATGAGATCGCTGTCCCTTTGAGAGAGAGAGAGAGAGGGTTGTGCATATGTGTGTGTGCATGGTAGAGCGACAGTGAGGGAACGTGTGCATGTTTCAGAAGAACAACTAAATAAATGCAACGGCCTCCCAAGAAGAGCTCTGTTGCATTCACTGAACACGGGAAACTGCAGTCCTCTCTTGTGTCAGGATGAGGTTCACGTAAAGCACGGTTAATGTATTATGTTATTGAGGTGTCTCAAAGATACGTCAATCAAGTGGCAGCTGCTAACGGCGGGGGGGGGGGGGGGGGGGGGGATAGGCTTTCATCTACAGACGTGCTTTTCAAACATTATTATTTTTATTTCTTTTGTTACTTTATTTTTTAACGGTCCGCGATCTACCCGCACGACACTCGTTGGCGACCACTGCTTGATAGCATCACGTTAGCATGTTGCTTCCTGACAGAGTTATGATTCAAACATTCTAAAAGTAGACGTGTGGAGATGATCCGGCTCCGTGTTTTTATACTTCCTAAACACCTGATGCTTCTTCCTGTATCACGATACACCTGGCGGGAACTCAGGTAAGATATGTATTCATAAATAACTCTAATTAATGTTTCTTTTACTATAATAATGAAAGTATAAAAGTAGACGTTTCATCTTGCTTGCACTCTTTATGCAACAGTCACTCAGCATCCGAGCCTTTCCATTGGTCGACTGATTGCTCAGCAGGCCCCGCCCCCTCACTGCTGTGCGCTCTTGGAGGGAAATTCAGGTAAGACTTTAATTCCATCCATCCATCTTCTTCCGCTTATCCGTGGTCGGGTCGAGGG
>CADEHL010000778.1:0-5000 GCA_902827135.1 Harpagifer antarcticus
AGGAGGAAAACAACAGAAGTGATTTCCCTATTCATGAAAAAAAACCTGGTCATTTTCCCTTGTCAGCCTCCCATCTTTTCTTTTCTGCCTCATAAAAATCAGACTCCTTGAAGTTCTTCCAGGTCATCTGCTTCTCCATGCCCTGATCCCTGTAGAGGGATAACACTTTAGCAGGACAGTACACTTCCCTGCTACTCCTGGGAATCCTGTGTGTATGTGAGGACTGTTTGGGCCCTGCTTGAGTTCCTTTCTACAAAATCCGCATTTGCGACCTTTGTGCTCGGGCTCAGTGTTCTTTGTTTTTAGCTGGACTCTCGCCTTCACCCTTTGCTTCATAGCTTCCAGTTCCCGCGGAAAGAAAGCTGTCTCGGCAAAGTCTCCAAATGGCATTTTAGGGTCTGTCAGACCTTCAGCACCATAAGTTTTAAAAACCAGCGCCCTGCTGGTGTTCGTACTCATGCAGGAGGCAGTCCGTCAGGTAGTGTGCAGACACAGAGATCCCGTTCCAGCCATCAGAGTCCCCATACTCTCCAAAGGGAGCCGGCTTGGTTTCCTGCCGAAGGAACTGAGTAATTGTCTTCTGGTCGTACTTTCCTTCCTCACCGTCCATGATGTTCTTACAGCTGAGGAGGTACGCCAGGTCAGCACGTTCATATTTCAGGTGCATCAACTCCGTGATCTGCTTGGCCATATCAGTGGGTGACTTGCCGCTGCGCCGGAGCTCGTCCAGTACCGACTTACAGATGGCCTTCTTGTAAGTCAGTACGGCTGGCAGCAGGTTGGTGAACCTCTTGGGGAGCTTTTCCAGCCAGGATGGATTGTCGGCATACCACCTCTTCCGGCAGACTTTGCAGCAGAGCCTTGAAGACAGCAAGTAGTACTGTCCGGTGGTGCCGACAATCACACGAGGCCTACCAACACCAGCAGAGACAATTTGAGGCTGAGCACAGCCGTCAATACACGGCAGACTGTAATTGTTCCTCAGCCTTCCCTTCAAATTGTCATTTTCTGGCTTCCAGATGAAAAAGGGATGGAGCTGAAAGTACTTGGCGCAAGGGAAATCATAGACGCTGTCAATCAGCTCTGGCTGGGGAGGGCCACGCCACAATGACACCATCTTCAGAGGGTTGCGTACAGGAACGGAGCCTGGCCAGAGCCCCATGGATTGCAGCTCCATCTTCATCCAGATCCTCTGCTGCGGCGAACAGTTCCAATGACTGACATCCTGGTTGTAGGCAGGAAGAGGAGGAGGAAGAGGACGAGGAGGAGGAGGACAGCTGGGGACCGTTGATGGCCTGGGTAATGGCTGACCTAGGCAGACAAGAAATAAAAACACATGGCAAATAATTATGATTGTGTGTGATTTTTAGCAAGTACACATCCAAATGAGAAACATTCAAACACTTGAAGGTGCCTCAAACATTTATGTATTATTATTGTTAGTATTACTCACTTTGCGTTGGTGCAGCTGGTGGGTGCAGTGTCGGTTGAGAGGGCTCTGCAGAACTCTCAGGAGCCACTATAGAGAATATTCAAACATGTCGTTATTATCAACAGTAAAATAAAGAAATAATGTTGTATGACACTTGGCATCTTCACCGTAGTCAGCAAAGAGTCAAACACACCTGGAACAGTGATGTGGGTCTCTGTAGGCGTCGGGGCGGATGGTTCCGGCATCAGAAACATCAGCTCCTTTGGGAGGGGCACGAGGGTCTTCACAGGCAGAGCAGGGGCTGCATGGAGGCAACAGACTCATCAACATGTTGCACAGATGCAGGTGATGCAGGGTTTAAATGTATAAACAGTAATATAATGCATTACCTTCTACTAGTGAAGCCTTCAGCTCAGTAGAGAGGGTAGCAGAAGACACTAACATAGAAACGTGTGTCAGTTTATTCATGTTATGGCAATATAGAAATAAGTAATGATGTTAGTAAGACCAAACATCACCTGCTGATCTCATAAAGTGAAACACGGTTTCTCATATTAATGTTTAGAGAATACATTTCATTCATACACATGCATTCTTTTTGTTTGGATTCATATTCAGTCATTACAACTCAGTCTGAGCAGCTGAAATAACTGCACACTGCAAACACATGCGTTCAGGTGTTAGTGACCACAGTAGTTTCAATGTGTACTTTTCATTCAATCCAAATAAGAACAAAAGCAGTAACTTACCCTCAACATGACTGGTTTCAATTCATAGTCACTAGGACAACACGTAGAAGAGCACAGACAGACCAGAACATGGTCAGACCAGAACATGGCCAACATGTGATGGACAGTCATCTTGGGAAAAGAATTCATGGTCCCAGAGTTCATCAGTAACTTTCAGAAAGATCAACCTCTTTTTCTTCTTGGAGCTTGTTGTGGGCTTGCTGATGATGATGGTGCAGACACCGCTGCAAAACACAAATATATATTGAGCTGTACAAAAAAACGAGGAACAGCGAACAGAACAGAACTGAACTGAACTGAACAGAACAGAACTGAACTGAACTATACATGATTTTAAACCTTCAGGCAAAACAAGCAGAGACAAGATGTTCACTCACAGCTCTGCACATGTTCAGAAGGAGAGATACTCAGCATCGCTTGCTCCAGCTCTTCATCTTGATCCATCCCTATATGCAAACAGACAAGACTTAGAACATCCTTCAAAACCTCTTTACTGTAATTAATGTGGACACAATCACGACTGACATCATGGAAGTGTATTCCCTATGTTTTAATAAACAATACTTCAACAGCATATTTCTGACAACGCTAACAAACCAGACTCACCCATGGCCTCAGCAGGAGCAAGTGAGGGATGTGTGGTGGTGGAGCCAGAGGGGGGGGTGCAGCTTCTTCTGCAGGTACTGTTGCAGCCTATGCATCCTTGTACCTGCAGCACATTTCTTCTTCACTATGAAGGCGGCATAGCCATCATCCCTGCTGTCCCAAATGTCTCTCCAGGTGTTTTTGGCACGAGTGCTAAAGCCGACCAGCTGCTCATCCTCTGACGCTGCTGCTGCAGCAACTGTCTTCTTCGCCTCGTAGTCCTGAAGTGACTGGATCTCCCCAAAGCTGAGGGCATAGCTCAGAAAAGACAGAAGGCTGTCCTTGCTGTGCCCCTCTGCCATGAACAATCCTGCAGCCTCCTCCTTCTGCTGGTTAGTGATCAGGTACATGGTATACCCAATGTCATTTTCAAGGAGCCAGCGGAAGGACTTGCCCTTATATTTCCCAAACTGCAGGATGTATTCTCCAGCCACCTCCGTTCTATCAGAAGCATCCCCTCCTCTCATACGGATTACGGTGAGCGCGTTTAGCTTGACCACTGCCTCCTTCACGGGTGCATGCTGGTCCTGTAGAGACGGGTTGTCTTTGAGAAGTCTGGCTGCATCTGTGGGGTCCTGCCGCAGATATCCCAGCGGACCCTTGCGGAATGTGACCGTCATCCTCCCAGGATATATATATATATATATATATATATATATATATATATATATATATATCAGTGAGTTAATGATGTTCACAGGTGGGGTCTCATAGAGAGCAGACATTATGGTGTTAACATCTCAGCCCGAGCTTTAACTGTCTGCACATTCACATTGTGCTGTGATATATGTAGTGCTATTTTACTTTGGATCAGGTTGATCTTTGTTCCTGTATGTATGGAGCTGTGTGTTTGTTGAAACAAACTATTTACACTTCAGTTACCCCCCATGGGTCAAACCCTTTCAACTATCAAAGCCAAGGCTGAATTCACACCTCAACTGCCTTTGTCCCAGGGTCTCAGCTGCCTCCCCCCAGTCATGTGACCCAGGGAACACTTCAGTGTGAAGTGTCCTATCTAAAGAGAAAAAGGTGTATGCTGTCCAGTCTGTCCCTGAGTAGTTATGTGGATGGAAATCTTAGGTCACATGCTTCTCCAACAGTGCAACACAATGATACAGACAAACAGACAAATATAGTGCAAGTAAATATTAAAAAGTAAATACATGGTACACGTACATGCTAGTTAGCGTTCATTTATATATTTAAATATACATTCATGTAAACGCACACACACGGAGGATTTCGCCACAAGTAACTCGCGGTAATTTCGCCTGACCAAGTCAACAAAAACACAATAAACTCACACAGAAATCCTACCACATGAACTTTAAGCGGCTTAAGTTTAATTAACTTTACATTAACATGTAATTCATCCCGGAGTGCCGTGTGTGCATGCAGCCGTTAGACACGATACACGTCGGAAACACGGACCACTTTATAGCGTTCATCGAAACTAAAACACGTCAGACAAAGCCCAGATAACATAACATTACATGTCGCTTCTCTGTTAATTCATGTTACTATGACTTACCTTATAGTTTGGTCGTAATGTCAGGAGTAGAAAAAGTCGCTGTCCAGTCTCTCAATCTCTCACTCACTGACTGAAGGAGAGCGGGGGGCGGGGAGGAGCAGACAGGTCTCACTGGCAAAAGTGCGCCACTCGCGGCCAAATATATGGAGGGAGGGTTATATAGAGTATTGAGAGCGTCATCAGTCCGGGCAGCAGAGTGGCGCAGCGGAAGCGTGCTGGGCCCATAACCCAGAGGTCGATGGATCGAAACCATCCTCTGCTAGTTTCACTTTTCTGAAATTAAGCGACGATTTGTGATCAACTTTACAGAAGAACACACTCTTGTTTTCCTTTCTTCACTCAGTGCTTCCTGGAGCGAGGTTTCTAACTTCATCTGGTTCGTTACAAACTGCGTCAGAGCTGCGTCAGAGCTGCGTCAGGGCTGCGTCAGGGCTGCGTCAGGGCTCAGATGCAGCGATATTTAAATACTCTTCCCGGAAGACCTCCTCTCTGAAGACAGTGTATCAGCTCCTTAGGGTCATCATGTCAGGATACTAAAGAGAGGGGTCTTCACTCCCTCCCTGTGTGTGCTGCGTTGATCAGGACGTGCTTTAGTGGTCCTTCGGCCCCGTTCCAAACCGCCCCTCACCCCCTACCCGCACAC
>CADEHL010000778.1:10000-26047 GCA_902827135.1 Harpagifer antarcticus
TAGTGTGTGTGTGTGTGTTTGTGTGTGTGTGGTGTGTGGTGTGGTGTGTGTGTGTGTGTGTGTGTGTGTGTGTGTGTGTGTGTGTGTGTGTGTGTGTGTGTGTGTGTGTGTGTGTGTGGTGTGTTGTGTGTGTGTGTGTGTGTGTGGTGTGTGTGTGTGTGTGTGTGTGTGTGTGTGTGTGTGTGTTGTGTGTGTGTGTGTGTGTGTGTGTGTGTGTGTGTGTGTGTGTGTTGTGTGTGTGTGTGTGTGTGTGTGTGTGTTCAGGCTGAGCTCCTCGATGTCTCGCAGACCTCACGCAGCAACCAGGAAACGACCCCAGTAACCCAGCTCTCACTGTCCGCTCCTCGAGCCTCAAAGGGCGGAGCAGCGAGCCCCCCCAACACGGCCCCCCAACACGGCCCCCCAACACGGCCCCCCAACACGGCCCCCCAACACGGCCCCCCAACACGGCCCCCCAACACGGCCCCCAGACCCCACGCAGCATTCTCATCTGTTTGTCATCACTGGTGTCCAGAGGCCTGTACCACGAAGCCGGTTAACCCTAACTATAATATTAGACACATGAAGAAGTTACACTTCAAACATCAGGACTCAAACACTTGATCCAGGATCAAAGGAGCTGCAGCTGCAAGGTGAACACAGCTGGTACCAGAACCAGTGAACACAGCTGGTACCAGAACCAGTGAACACAGCTGGTACCAGAACAAGTGAACACAGCTGGTACCAGAACCAGTGAACACAGCTGGTACCAG
Organism: Harpagifer antarcticus; assembly: GCA_902827135.1. Taxonomy (NCBI): domain Eukaryota; kingdom Metazoa; phylum Chordata; class Actinopteri; order Perciformes; family Harpagiferidae; genus Harpagifer; species Harpagifer antarcticus. The sequence goes on from CADEHL010000778.1 coordinate 10,753, forward strand.
AACAAGTGAACACAGCTGGTACCAGAACAAGTGAACACAGCTGGTACCAGAACCAGTGAACACAGCTGGTACCAGAACCAGTGAACACAGCTGGTACCAGAACAAGTGAACACAGCTGGTACCAGAACCAGTGAACACAGCTGGTACCAGAACAAGTGAACACAGCTGGTACCAGAACCAGTGAACACAGCTGGTACCAGAACCAGTGAACACAGCTGGTACCAGAACAAGTGAACACAGCTGGTACCAGAACAAGTGAACACAGCTGGTACCAGAACCAGTGAACACAGCTGGTACCAGAACAAGTGTTTGAGTCCATTAACAGGTTCATGATGTCACTGCCCGTCTAAGACACCATCTGACTTTCATCTGACTCCAGTGTTTCCTCAACTTCATGTGTTGCTTCAAAGAATGCTTCTGCATCCAGTCTGTGACGCTGTGAGTGTTGCTTCAAAGAATGCTTCTGCATCCAGTCTGTGAGGCTGTGAGTGTTGCTTCAAAGAATGCTTCTGCATCCAGTCTGTGAGGCTGTGAGTGTTGCTTCAAAGAATGCTTCTGCATCCAGTCTGTGACGCTGTGAGTGTTGCTTCAAAGAATGCTTCTGCATCCAGTCTGTGACGCTGTGAGTGTTGCTTCAAAGAATGCTTCTGCATCCAGTCTGTGACGCTGTGAGTGTTGCTTCAAAGAATGCTTCTGCATCCAGTCTGTGAGGCTGTGAGTGTTGCTTCAAAGAATGCTTCTGCATCCAGTCTGTGAGGCTGTGAGTGTTGCTTCAAAGAATGCTTCTGCATCCAGTCTGTGACGCTGTGAGTGTTGCTTCAAAGAATGCTTCTGCATCCAGTCTGTGACGCTGTGAGTGTTGCTTCAAAGAATGCTTCTGCATCCAGTCTGTGACGCTGTGAGTGTTGCTTCAAAGAATGCTTCTGCATCCAGTCTGTGAGGCTGTGAGTGTTGCTTCAAAGAATGCTTCTGCATCCAGTCTGTGACGCTGTGAGTGTTGCTTCAAAGAATGCTTCTGCATCCAGTCTGTGACGCTGTGAGTGTTGCTTCAAAGAATGCTTCTGCATCCAGTCTGTGACGCTGTGAGTGTTGCTTCAAAGAATGCTTCTGCATCCAGTCTGTGACGCTGTGAGTGTTGCTTCAAAGAATGCTTCTGCATCCAGTCTGTGGCGCTGTGAGTGTTGCTTCAAAGAATGCTTCTGCATCCAGTCTGTGACGCTGTGAGTGTTGCACAGATCCGGCTCAGCTGACTCAGATCAGGAGACGTTCTGAAGTGATATGGACTGGACTTCATGTGGCTCTGATCCGGTTCCTGATGTTGTGGCAGATGTCTCAGGAAGCGTTCTTAACGCTAATGTTCTAACAGATTGCTCTGAAGATGGAGGTGATATTCTATTCATGCTCACGTTCACACAGTCGCTGATTGTTGCCGTCTTTCCTGCAGCGGCAGCTTTTCTGTGTTTCCTTTCTCCTGTGATATGACTTGATCGCTTTGAACTCCGCACACTGAGCTCTGATTGGTCAGCAGGCGGTGCTTTCACTGAGTTGATCTCTCAGCAACCTAACCTGCTCCAGGGCAGGCTAGCCGCTCAGCATCAGTTACCATGGAGATCTAGCCGCTAAAAAGAGAACCAGCATCAGTTACCCTGAAGTTAGCCGCTAAGAGAACATCCTGCTTCGTCTGGCCATTGGAACTATGATAAGTAGAAATAGCCATGACATGGGACCTTTGAAACTGTTTAATTTTAACTTTGTATTGAACTTACTTGAAGTTATTGTGAACCAAGGTTTAGGTTTAACTTTTTAAATGCTACCTACCTACCCACCTACCTACCTACACACACACATTTCTTCTGGTCTTGTTTCAGACCCCGGGAGACCTGAAGCCCTGCACAGAGTCCTGCAGGACGTCAAGTCTCCGTGCCTTCAGTCAGCGCTGCAGGGCAAAGAGCCCGAGGAAGAAGAGCCCAAGCTGAAGAGGAGGAAGATAGACCTCATCTTCAAGGACGTCCTGAAGCTGAAGGAGGAGAAGGAGGAAGAGGAGGAGCAGGAGCAGTGTGGAGGGAAACACCTCCTTCAGATCAAGAAGATTCAGGTGGGATCTGTTCAGTAATAATAATAATAAAGCTTTTGATATACATAACAAGTTGAGCCCTCTCCGCACAGCAGCTCTCCGCACAGCAGCTCTCCGTACAGCAGCTCTCCACACAGCAGCTCTCCATACAGCAGCTCTCCGCACAGCAGCTCTCCGTACAGCAGCTCTCCACACAGCAGCTCTCCACACAGCAGCTCTCCGCACAGCAGCTCTCCGCACAGCAGCTCTCCGTACAGCAGCTCTCCACACAGCAGCTCTCCGTACAGCAGCTCTCCACACAGCAGCTCTCCGTACAGCAGCTCTCCGTACAGCAGCTCTCCACACAGCAGCTCTCCGCACAGCAGCTCTCCGTACAGCAGCTCTCCATACAGCAGCTCTCCACACAGCAGCTCTCCGCACAGCAGCTCTCCACACAGCAGCTCTCCGCACAGCAGCTCTCCACACAGCAGCTCTCCACACAGCAGCTCTCCACACAGCAGCTCTCCGTACAGCAGCTCTCCGCACAGCAGCTCTCCACACAGCAGCTCTCCGCACAGCAGCTCTCCGCACAGCAGCTCTCCGCACAGCAGCTCTCCACACAGCAGCTCTCCACACAGCAGCTCTCCGTACAGCAGCTCTCCGCACAGCAGCTCTCCGCACAGCAGCTCTCCACACAGCAGCTCTCCGTACAGCAGCTCTCCGCACAGCAGCTCTCCGCACAGCAGCTCTCCGCACAGCAGCTCTCCGCACAGCAGCTCTCCGCACAGCAGCTCTCCACACAGCAGCTCTCCGCACAGCAGCTCTCCACACAGCAGCTCTCCACACAGCAGCTCTCCACACAGCAGCTCTCCGTACAGCAGCTCTCCGCACAGCAGCTCTCCGCACAGCAGCTCTCCACACAGCAGCTCTCCGCACAGCAGCTCTCCGCACAGCAGCTCTCCACACAGCAGCTCTCCACACAGCAGCTCTCCGTACAGCAGCTCTCCACACAGCAGCTCTCCGCACAGCAGCTCTCCGCACAGCAGCTCTCACACAGCAGCTCTCCACACAGCAGCTCTCCGTACAGCGGCTCTCCGTACAGCGGCTCTCCGTACAGCGGCTCTCCGCACAGCAGCTCTCCGCACAGCAGCTCTCCGCACAGCAGCTCTCCGCACAGCAGCTCTCCGCACAGCAGCTCTCCGTACAGCAGCTCTCCGTACAGCAGCTCTCCACACAGCAGCTCTCCGTACAGCAGCTCTCCACACAGCAGCTCTCCACACAGCAGCTCTCCACACAGCAGCTCTCCACACAGCAGCTCTCAACACAGCAGCTCTCTGTACAGCAGCTCTCCACACAGCAGCTCTCTGTACAGCAGCTCTCCGCACAGCAGCTCTCTGTACAGCAGCTCTCCGCACAGCAGCTCTCCGCACAGCAGCTCTCCGCACAGCAGCTCTCCATACAGCAGCTCTCCGTACAGCAGCTCTCCGTACAGCAGCTCTCCACACAGCAGCTCTCCGTACAGCAGCTCTCCATACAGCAGCTCTCCGTACAGCAGCTCTCCACACAGCAGCTCTCCAGCAGCTGCAGCTCAGAGTGCTCTGACAGCACGCATCACCAGCTAGGGTACACACTGATGCAGTACTGTAGCATGTAGCTGTATTAGTACACACTGATGCAGTACTGTAGCATGTAGCTGTATTAGTACACACTGATGCAGTACTGTAGCATGTAGCTGTATTAGTACATACTGATGCAGTACTGTAGCATGTAGCTGTATTAGTACACACTGATGCAGTACTGTAGCATGTAGCTGTATTAGTACATACTGATGCAGTACTGTAGCATGTAGCTGTATTAGTACACACTGATGCAGTACTGTAGCATGTAGCTGTATTAGTACACACTGATGCAGTACTGTAGCATGTAGGTTAATGAGTACACACTACTGATGCAGACTGTAGCATGTAGTTGTATTAGTACACACTGATGCAGTACTGTAGCATGTAGGTTAATGAGTACACACTACTGATGCAGACTGTAGCATGTAGGTGTATTGGTACACACTGATGCGGTACTGTAGTATGTAGGTATATTAGTACACACTGATGCAGTATGTAGGTGAATGAGTACACACTACTGATGCAGTATGTAGGTGTATTAGTACACACTGATGGTGTATTCCCCTGCAGGAGGAAGAGGAGGGGCCGTCCACCTCCAGCTGCTCTAGCTGTGTGAAACTGAGGAAGAGGATCGTGGAGCTGGAGGAAGAGCTGTCCCAACTCAGAGGAGGGCGGGGGGGCGTTCCAACATCCTCCACTCGGGAGCCCCCCCACCCCGAGCAGGGCCCCGTCGAGGACTCTACAGGTGGGATATATTATTATAGGGGAGGGTATTTTATTCTGAAGTCAATACTTATTGGGTTTTATTTTGAAGTGATTTCTTGGTCACACTTTTATTCACGGTCAGTTGTTCAGTGCTTTTATTTTGAAATCACTACATGGCCAAATATCCCTCTTAGTGTCCTGTTACATGAATTAAAAGCTGGTATCAAACCCTGTTTGTGTTTCCCTGCAGGGATGGAGCACTCAACGCCCCCTCAGGTTCTGGATGAAGAAGACCCGGACGTGGACTCGGCTGACGACTCGGTCGCGGTGGATCTTGTGATTTCTCCCGAAGATTCGCTGAAGCTTTCCTCTGGAGGAAGCCGTCGGATCCGCCGCTTCAAACAGGAGTGGCTGAAGAAGTTCTGGTTCCTCCGCTATTCGCCGACCCTCAACGAGATGTGGTGCCACGTCTGCCGGCAGTACACCGTGCCGTCGTCCCGGACCTCCGCCTTCATCGTGGGCTCCAAGCAGTTCAAGATCCACACCATCAAGCTGCACAGCCAGAGCAACCTGCATAAGAAGTGCCTGCAGCTGTACAAGCTGCGCATGCACCCCGAGAAGACGGAGGAGATGTGCCGGAACATGACGCTGCTCTTCAACGCCGCTTATCACCTGGCCGTGGAGGGCCGGCCCTTCTCAGACCTGCGGCCGCTGGCAGAGCTGCTGAAGAGGTGCGAGCTCAAGGTGGTGGATCAGTACCTGAACGACGGAGACTGTCAGATCCTCCTGCACCACATCGCCCGCGCGCTGAAGGAAGACCTGGCCGAGAAGATGCGCCTGTCTCCTTTCTTGAGCGTCATCATGGACGCCCAGAACGACGACCTGTTCTCGGACATGGTGGCCGTCTACGTGCAGTTCATCTCCTACGAGGGCTCCCCGAACACGGAGTTCCTGTCCTTGCAGAGACTTGGAATGCCCAGTGTGGACGGGTACCTGCAGGCGCTGGACCGGGCCTTTGGCGTGCTCGGCCTCAGGTTCCAGGACCTGCTGGTGGTCGGCCTCGGGGTGGATGGCACCAACATCTCGGCAGGGACGAGAGCCAGCCTCTATGTGGCGGTGCAGAAGACCTTCCCCTGGATCCTGTGCCTTCCCATCATGATCCACCGGCCCCACCTGGAGGTTCTGGACGCTATCAGTGGGAAGGAGCTCTCCTGCCTGGAGGACCTGGAAACCAACCTGAAGCAGCTCCTCAGCTTCTACCGATACTCCCCCCGCATGATGGCCGAGCTGCGGTCCACCGCTCCAACTCTGTCGGAGGAGACGGAGTTCCTGGGGGACATCAGAGCCATTCGGTGGATCATCGGAGAACCCAACGTCCTGAACGCGCTCATCAAAGACTACCTGGAGGTGGTTGCGCACCTGAAGGAGATCAGCAGCCAGACGCAGAGGGCCGACGCCGCCGCCATCGCCCTCAGCCTGCTCCAGTTCCTCCTGGACTACCAGTCAGTGAAGCTCATCTACTTCCTCCTGGACATCATCGCCGTCCTCTCGCGGTTGGCCTTCACCTTCCAGGGGGAAAACCACTTCCTGGTGTCGCAGGTGGAGGCCAAGATCGAGGACGCCATCCTGGAGATCGGCCAGCTGGTGGACTTCCCCGGAGAGTACCTGCAGGAGTTTGAAGAGAACTTCCGGGAGAGTTTCAACGGTGTCGCTCTGAAGAACCTGCGCGTCGCCGAGTCCAAGTTCCAGTCGATCCGTGAGAAGATCTGCAACCGGAGCCAGGGCATCCTGTCCCAGAGGCTGGACCTGCACAGCCGCCCCTTTGCAAAGGCCTGCAGGGTTCTGGATCTGAACACCTGGCCGCACAGCCGCGAGGACCTGCAGGCGTACGGGGAGGAGGAGATCCAGGTGATACTCGAACACATGGAGTCCCTCCCCTGCAGAGGTGTGGAGGCACGGGGCAACCTGTTGGGCGAGTGGAAGGACCTGAAAGCAGACTACTTCAGCATGAACGGCTTCAAGGAGGTTCTGGTTCACGTCTGCAGGTACAGGCAACGATTCCCTCTCCTGAACCGGGTCCTGCAGGCGGTCCGGGTGCTGCCCGGCTCCACTTCCTGCTGCGATAAAGGCCGGGCATCTCTGCAGAAAATGTGCAAGAACAACCGGTCGCGGCTGAGTCTGGAGCAGATGAACGACCTGCTGACGGTGGCCGTTAACGGGCCGCCCATCGCACACTTCGACGGGAAGCGAGCGCTGGACAGCTGGTTCGAGGAGAAGTCCGGCAGCAGCCGCTCTCTGTCGGCCGAGGTGTTGAGCAGGAGGTCTGCCGCGGAGCAGAAGAGCGTCCTGCACAGCGTGGACGTCAACACGGAGTTTTACCCCGACGTCTAACTGTCCGTCTGCAGATCAGAGAGTCCGGTTGTTAACCCGGAGTTCAGACCCCAGAGATTTATGATGGGACAGTAGGGTCTCATAGAACCGGCCGGATGCTAACCTGCAGATGTTGGGACATTTACACGGTTAGCATGAGTTGCATTACTTGGCGCAGGGGGGTCCAATCTACCGCGGCCCATTTTGAGGTCATTCAAATGGTATCATGAAGTATGGCCCTCAAATTAAACTTGTTTATCATATATTGTACTAATTAAATAAATATATATATCATAGTATTCATGTGTGCCCACTTTTAAAATAAATGCAATCAATTAAAGTTGGAAACATTATGGAGCCCAATACCTAAGGACATACCCAGCTTGAAATGGAGCCTTTCTACTTCCTGTTTCTATCAGCTTTCTACTTCCTGTTTCTATCAGCGCTCTGAAGCTTTAAGGAATGAACTGCTCTGGAGAGCCGGGGTGGTTCTTATAGCATGTTCAGTATCAAGCTTCATTTGCATTTGGAGGAATCCCATTGGCCCAGGGAGACGCTGCCTTCAGGGTCCAACAGCGAAGCCTCTCTGCTCCACACTAACACTGTGTCTCAGGCCGGGGACACTGAGTGTCTCAGGCCGGGGACACTGTGTGTCTGAGGCCGGGGACACTGAGTGTCTCAGGCCGGGGACACTGTGTGTCTGAGGCCGGGGACACTGAGTGTCTCAGGCCGGGGACACTGTGTGTCTGAGGCCGGGGACACTGAGTGTCTCAGGCCGGGGACACTGAGTGTCTCAGGCCGGGGACACTGTGTGTCTGAGGCCGGGGACACTGTGTGTCTGAGGCCGGGGACACTGAGTGTCTCAGGCCGGGGACACTGAGTGTCTCAGGCCGGGGACACTGTGTGTCTGAGGCCGGGGACACTGTGTGTCTCAGGCCGGGGACACTGAGGCTGCAGACCCGTCTCACACACCATAATAAAGCACTTGTTATCAATGCAATCAATCAGCACTTGTTGGCAGAATGAGAGTTGGTTCTCCGCGGGGAACCGGCAGTGATGTGTTCAGAGATGTGTGTGAATGTTGATGTAGAGAGACATGGAGAAGAGGGGACGATGTAGTTGATGTAGAAGCGAGACATGTTGATGTCTCTGACACTCAGCGTTCAGAGATGTGTGTGGGGAACCGGCAGAGATGTGTTCAGAGATGTGTGTGGGGAACCGGCAGAGATGTGTTCAGAGATGAGTGCGAGGAACCGGCAGTGATGGGGCGTTCAGAGATGTGTGCGGGGAACCGGCAGAGATGTGTTCAGAGATGTGTGCGGGGCACCGGCAGAGATGGGGGCGTTCAGAGATGTGTGCGGGGAACCGGCAGTGATGGGGGCGTTCAGAGATGTGTGTGGGGAACCGGCAGTGATGTGTTCAGAGATGTGTGCGGGGAACCGGCAGAGATGGGGGCGTTCAGAGATGAGTGTGGGGAACCGGCAGTGATGGGGGCGTTCAGAGATGAGTGCGGGGAACCGGCAGTGATGGGGGCGTTCAGAGATGAGTGCGGGGAACCGGCAGTGATGTGTTCAGAGATGAGTGCGGGGAACCGGCAGTGATGGGGGCGTTCAGAGATGAGTGCGGGGAACCGGCAGTGATGTGTTCAGAGATGTGTGCGGGGAACCGGCAGTGATGGGGGCGTTCAGAGATGAGTGCGGGGAACCGGCAGTGATGGGGGCGTTCAGAGATGTGTGCGGGGAACCGGCAGTGATGGGGGCGTTCAGAGATGAGTGCGGGGAACCGGCAGTGATGGGGGCGTTCAGAGATGTGTGCGGGGAACCGGCAGTGATGTGTTCAGAGATGTGTGCGGGGAACCGGCAGTGATGGGGGCGTTCAGAGATGTGTGCGGGGAACCGGCAGTGATGGGGGCGTTCAGAGATGTGTGCGGGGAACCGGCAGTGATGTGTTCAGAGATGTGTGCGGGGAACCGGCAGTGATGGAGCGTTCAGAGATGAGTGTGGGGAACCGGCAGTGATGTGTTCAGAGATGGGGGCGGGGAACCGGCTCTGTGTGAAAGGCTCTGTATGAACTGTGTAAAGTGTGAATGTGTTTGTAAGGAGAGAATCTTTCTGGTGACTGAATGCAGACTCCTTATTAACACACAGTGAGGATCTGTTTGGTGATGGTCTCTCTGTGGCTCCTCGCCAAGCTGCCCCGTGTGGAAGGTAAACAACAGGTCCTGTGTGTGTGTGTGTGTGTGTGTGTGTGTGTGTGTGTGTGTCCTAGCATTACTATACTTGTGGGGACCTAAATCTGTTTACACAGTCACGTGTGGGGACTCATTAATTTTAGGGTGAAGACTTGGTTAAGGTTAGGATAAGTCTCCAGGAAATGCATGTAAGTCAATGTAATGTCCCCTGAAGTGATGTATACATGGTATGTGTGTGTGTGTGTGTGTGTGTGCGCTGCAGAAGTGTGTGTGTGTGCTGCAGATGTGTGATGAAGAGGACACACACACATTGATCCAGCAGTATAGTAGAGACCCCCCGCTCTGCCTCATGTTCTGTTGTCTCTGAAAGACGCCCTGTTCTGCTCACAGATCTGTATTATCTGTTTCTATGCTTCCAGATAAAGACACTTTCTGAATGACTTCATATTGTCCGCTCTTTGGAAAGGTCTCCTATTCTGCAAAGTCCTCTTCTACATCAACACGTGTCCCCTCTTCCTCATGTCTTTCTACATCAACATGTGTCCCCTCTTCTTCATGTCTCTTCTTCATCAACATGTGTCCCCTCTTCCTCATGTCTCTCTACATCAACATGTGTCCCCTCTTCTTCATGTCTTTCTACATCAACATGTGTCCCCTCTTCTTCATGTCTCTTCTTCATCAACATGTGTCCCCTCTTCCTCATGTCTCTCTACATCAACATGTGTCCCCTCTTCTTCATGTCTCTTCTTCATCAACATGTGTCCCCTCTTCCTCATGTCTCTCTACATCAACATGTGTCCCCTCTTCCTCATGTCTTTCTACATCAACATGTGTCCCCTCTTCTTCATGTCTCTTCTTCATCAACATGTGTCCCCTCTTCCTCATGTCTCTCTACATCAACATGTGTCCCCTCTTCTTCATGTCTCTTCTACATCAACACGTGTCCCCTCTTCTTCATGTCTCTCTACATCAACATGTGTCCCCTCTTCTTCATGTCTCTTCTACATCAACACGTGTCCCCTCTTCTTCATGTCTCTTCTACATCAACACGTGTCCCCTCTTCTTCATGTCTCTCTACATCAACATGTGTCCCCTCTTCTTCATGTCTCTTCTTCATCAACATGTGTCCCCTCTTCCTCATGTCTCTCTACATCAACATGTGTCCCCTCTTCTTCATGTCTCTTCTTCATCAACATGTGTCCCTTCTTCCTCATGTCTCTCTACATCAACATGTGTCCCCTCTTCCTCCTGTCTCTCTACATCAACATGTGTCCCCTCTTCCTCCTGTCTCTCTACATCAACACGTGTCCCCTCTTCTTCATGTCTCTTCTTCATCAACATGTGTCCCTTCTTCCTCATGTCTCTCTACATCAACATGTGTCCCCTCTTCCTCCTGTCTCTCTACATCAACATGTGTCCCCTCTTCCTCATGTCTCTTCTACATCAACATGTGTCCCCTCTTCTTCATGTGTCTTCTACATCAACATGTGTCCCCTCTTCTTCATGTCTCTTCTACATCAACATGTGTCCCCTCTTCTTCATGTCTCTTCTACATCAACATGTGTCCCCTCTTCTTCATGTCTCTTCTTCATCAACATGTGTCCCTTCTTCCTCATGTCTCTCTACATCAACATGTGTCCCCTCTTCCTCCTGTCTCTTCTACATCAACATGTGTCCCCTCTTCTTCATGTGTCTTCTACATCAACATGTGTCCCCTCTTCTTCATGTCTCTTCTACATCAACATGTGTCCCCTCTTCTTCATGTCTCTTCTTCATCAACATGTGTCCCCTCTTCTTCATGTCTCTTCTACATCAACATGTGTCCCCTCTTCTTCATGTCTCTTCTACATCAACATGTGTCCCTTCTTCCTCATGTCTCTTCTACATCAACATGTGTCCCCTCTTCCTCATGTCTCTCTACATCAACATGTGTCCCCTCTTCCTCCTGTCTCTCTACATCAACATGTGTCCCCTCTTCCTCATGTCTCTTCTACATCAACATGTGTCCCCTCTTCTTCATGTGTCTTCTACATCAACATGTGTCCCCTCTTCTTCATGTCTCTTCTACATCAACATGTGTCCCCTCTTCTTCATGTCTCTTCTACATCAACATGTGTCCCCTCTTCTTCATGTCTCTTCTTCATCAACATGTGTCCCTTCTTCCTCATGTCTCTTCTACATCAACATGTGTCCCCTCTTCTTCATGTCTCTCTACATCAACATGTGTCCCCTCTTCCTCCTGTCTCTCTACATCAACATGTGTCCCCTCTTCCTCATGTCTCTTCTACATCAACATGTGTCCCCTCTTCTTCATGTGTCTTCTACATCAACATGTGTCCCCTCTTCTTCATGTCTCTTCTACATCAACATGTGTCCCCTCTTCTTCATGTCTCTTCTTCATCAACATGTGTCCCCTCTTCTTCATGTCTCTTCTACATCAACATGTGTCCCCTCTTCTTCATGTCTCTTCTACATCAACATGTGTCCCCTCTTCTTCATGTCTCTTCTACATCAACATGTGTCCCCTCTTCCTCATGTCTCTCTACATCAACATGTGTCCCCTCTTCCTCCTGTCTCTCTACATCAACATGTGTCCCCTCTTCCTCATGTCTCTTCTACATCAACATGTGTCCCCTCTTCTTCATGTGTCTTCTACATCAACATGTGTCCCCTCTTCTTCATGTCTCTTCTACATCAACATGTGTCCCCTCTTCTTCATGTGTCTTCTACATCAACATGTGTCCCCTCTTCTTCATGTCTCTTCTACATCAACATGTGTCCCCTCTTCTTCATGTCTCTTCTACATCAACATGTGTCCCCTCTTCTTCATGTCTCTTCTTCATCAACATGTGTCCCTTCTTCCTCATGTCTCTCTACATCAACATGTGTCCCCTCTTCCTCCTGTCTCTCTACATCAACATGTGTCCCCTCTTCCTCATGTCTCTTCTACATCAACATGTGTCCCCTCTTCTTCATGTGTCTTCTACATCAACATGTGTCCCCTCTTCTTCATGTCTCTTCTACATCAACATGTGTCCCCTCTTCTTCATGTCTCTTCTACATCAACATGTGTCCCCTCTTCTTCATGTCTCTTCTACATCAACATGTGTCCCCTCTTCCTCATGTCTCTTCTACATCAACACGTGTCCCCCTCTTCTACATCAACATGTGTCCCCTCTTCCTCATGTCTCTCTACATCAACACGTGTCCCCCTCTTCTACATCAACATGTGTCCCCTCTTCCTCATGTCTCTTCTACATCAACACGTGTCCCCTCTTCTACATCAACATGTGTCCCCTCTTCCTCATGTCTCTTCTACATCAACACGTGTCCCCTCTTCTACATCAACATGTGTCCCCTCTTCCTCCTGTCTCTCTACATCAACATGTGTCCCCTCTTCTTCATGTCTCTTCTACATCAACACGTGTCCCCTCTTCTTCATGTCTCTTCTACATCAACACGTGTCCCCTCTTCTACATCAACATGTGTCCCCTCTTCTTCATGTCTCTTCTACATCAACACGTGTCCCCTCTTCTTCATGTCTCTTCTACATCAACACGTGTCCCCTCTTCTTCATGTCTCTTCTACATCAACATGTGTCCCCTCTTCTACATGTCTCTTCTACATCAACACGTGTCCCCTCTTCTTCATGTCTCTTCTACATCAACACGTGTCCCCTCTTCTTCATGTCTCTTCTACATCAACACGTGTCCCCTCTTCTTCATGTCTCTTCTACATCAACACGTGTCCCCTCTTCTTCATGTCTCTTCTTCATCAACATGTGTCCCCTCTTCTTCATGTCTCTTCTACATCAACATGTGTCCCCTCTTCTCCATGTCTCTTCTACATCAACATGTGTCCCCTCTTCTCCATGTCTCTTCTACATCAACATGTGTCCCCTCTTCTCATGTCTCTTCCACATCAACATGTGTCCCCTCTTCTTCATGTCTCTTCCACATCAACATGTGTCCCCTCTTCTTCATGTCTCTTCTACATCAACAAGTGTCCCCTCTTCTTCATGTCTCTTCTACATCAACATGTGTCCCCTCTTCTCCATGTCTCTTCTACATCAACATGTGTCCCCTCTTCTCCATGTCTCTTCTACATCAACATGTGTCCCCTCTTCTTCATGTCTCTTCTACATCAACATGTGTCCCCCTCTTCTCCATGTCTCTTCTACATCAACATGTGTCCCCTCTTCTTCATGTCTCTTCTACATCAACATGTGTCCCCTCTTCTCCATGTCTCTTCTACATCAACATGTGTCCCCTCTTCTTCATGTCTCTTCTACATCAACATGTGTCCCCTCTTCTCCATGTCTCTTCTACATCAACATGTGTCCCCTCTTCTCCATGTCTCTTCTACATCAACATGTGTCCCCTCTTCTCCATGTCGCTTCTACATCAACATGTGTCCCCTCTTCTCCATGTCTCTTCTACATCAACATGTGTCCCCTCTTCTTCATGTCTCTTCCACATCAACATGTGTCCCCTCTTCTTCATGTCTCTTCTACATCAACATGTGTCCCCTCTTCTTCATGTCTCTTCTACATCAACATGTGTCCCCTCTTCTTCATGTCTCTTCCACATCAACATGTGTCCCCTCTTCTTCATGTCTCTTCTACATCAACATGTGTCCCCTCTTCTTCATGTCTCTTCCACATCAACATGTGTCCCCTCTTCCTCATGTCTCTTCTACATCAACATGTGTCCCCTCTTCTTCATGTGTCTTCTACATCAACATGTGTCCCCTCTTCTTCATGTCTCTTCTACATCAACATGTGTCCCCTCTTCTTCATGTCTCTTCTACATCAACATGTGTCCCCTCTTCTTCATGTCTCTTCTACATCAACATGTGTCCCCTCTTCCTCATGTCTCTTCTACATCAACACGTGTCCCCTCTTCTACATCAACATGTGTCCCCTCTTCCTCATGTCTCTCTACATCAACACGTGTCCCCTCTTCTACATCAACATGTGTCCCCTCTTCCTCATGTCTCTTCTACATCAACACGTGTCCCCTCTTCTACATCAACATGTGTCCCCTCTTCCTCATGTCTCTTCTACATCAACACGTGTCCCCTCTTCTACATCAACATGTGTCCCCTCTTCCTCCTGTCTCTCTACATCAACATGTGTCCCCTCTTCTTCATGTCTCTTCTACATCAACACGTGTCCCCTCTTCTTCATGTCTCTTCTACATCAACACGTGTCCCCTCTTCTACATCAACATGTGTCCCCTCTTCCTCCTGTCTCTCTACATCAACATGTGTCCCCTCTTCTCCACGTCTCTTCTACATCAACACGTGTCCCCTCTTCTTCATGTCTCTTCTACATCAACACGTGTCCCCTCTTCTTCATGTCTCTTCTACATCAACATGTGTCCCCTCTTCTACATGTCTCTTCTACATCAACACGTGTCCCCTCTTCTTCATGTCTCTTCTACATCAACACGTGTCCCCTCTTCTTCATGTCTCTTCTACATCAACACGTGTCCCCTCTTCTTCATGTCTCTTCTACATCAACACGTGTCCCCTCTTCTTCATGTCTCTTCTTCATCAACATGTGTCCCCCTCTTCTTCATGTCTCTTCTACATCAACATGTGTCCCCTCTTCTCCATGTCTCTTCTACATCAACATGTGTCCCCTCTTCTCCATGTCTCTTCTACATCAACATGTGTCCCCTCTTCTTCATGTCTCTTCCACATCAACATGTGTCCCCTCTTCTTCATGTCTCTTCCACATCAACATGTGTCCCCTCTTCTTCATGTCTCTTCTACATCAACAAGTGTCCCCTCTTCTTCATGTCTCTTCTACATCAACATGTGTCCCCTCTTCTCCATGTCTCTTCTACATCAACATGTGTCCCCTCTTCTCCATGTCTCTTCTACATCAACATGTGTCCCCTCTTCTTCTTCATGTCTCTTCTACATCAACATGTGTCCCCTCTTCTCCATGTCTCTTCTACATCAACATGTGTCCCCTCTTCTTCATGTCTCTTCTACATCAACATGTGTCCCCTCTTCTCCATTTCTCTTCTACATCAACATGTGTCCCCTCTTCTTCATGTCTCTTCTACATCACATGTGTCCCCTCTTCTCCATGTCTCTTCTACATCAACATGTGTCCCCTCTTCTCCATGTCTCTTCTACTCAACATGTGTCCCCCTCTTCTCCATGTCGCTTCTACATCAACATGTGTCCCCTCTTCTCATGTCTCTTCTACATCAACATGTCCCCTCTTCTTCATGTCTCTCTTCCACATCAACATGTTCCCCTCTTCTTCATGTCTCTTCTACATCAACATGTGCCCCTCTTCTTCATGTCTCTTCCATCAACATGTCCCCTCTTCTTCATGTC
>CADEHL010000779.1:0-25144 GCA_902827135.1 Harpagifer antarcticus
GTGTGTGTTGTGTGTTTGGTTTGTGGTGTGTGTGTGGCTGTGTGGTGTGTGTGTGTGTGTGTGTGTGTGTGTGTGTGTGGTGTGTGTGTGTGTGTGTGTGTGTGTGTGTGTGATGTCAAAGCAGTGAAATCTGACCTGTTGGATTTGGGAGCAAATATCAAAGTGGTGTAAAATCTGAATTCCAGACGTCAGACTTCACGTGTTTAAAAGCAGGAAGAACCCGCTCTCCTCTCTCTCTGGGAATACAACTGGAGTTTACCAAACTGTCTGCAAAACCTCTTAAACGTTTCTTCAATGATGTGTTAGAGATATGGAGAGCTCACTTTAATGTGTTTTTAGCTCTAAGCTGCAAACAAGACACTGACCGTTTCTCAATCTCGAGGATTCTGGCTTCCAAGCCAATATTTCAAGGATGCTACGTCATCGAGTGCCACCGAAGGACCGTTCCAATCTCCAGCATGCTTGGAATTCCACCGAGGCCGCGTCCTTGGTTTGGGGGAAATGTCGAGGCTGCACATGGGTAGACTTCGCGTCCTTAAAATCCCCACAATGCTTTGCACACGGACCAATTTCATAAACCCTTGCGGAGAATGGCTGAACCGACGCAGCACACATTGAAAGGTAAGTATGTAGTGGCGTAGAACACGTGTTGGTAAATATGTGACCTTGTTTGTTATCACCAAAATGTGTTCCTGAAAGTAAAAGAAGTTCATAATTAGATGGACATCGTGAGGTATTTATCGTCGGTAAAGTTTATGTTGAAACCGTTAGAGTGGCACACTTGTTAGCCTGTTCCATTCTACTTCGTTTTCCGTAGCCGTGACTTGGAAGTACGCGACTACCAAGCCAGCATCCTCGCGATTGAGGAACACCCACAGACGCTTAGCATGATAGCTGGTAGTCTTTGGGAGTACAGTAAATGTTTCTGACCACAAATACTGGACTTTTCTACTTGTTCTGTCTGATTGAATCAAGACATGAGAAGCTCAGTTTAATGAGTTTTAAGCTCTTCAGAAATACACGTTGTTGTGGCCCTTCGCACGCAGACTAAACATAGCCTCTAAGCGTGATAACTTTTATTCTCTGGGTTAAAAAGTGGAGTAAATGTTGACCAAACTGTCTGAGCTTTATATGTTTCTTGACTTAGTTTTTAAAGTTATGAAGAAACTCTATTTCTGACGGCTTTTGCACGCAGACTAAATATAGACTCTGAGCGTGATAACTTTTATTCTTTGGGAATACACAGCTGACTTTTAACCACATGTTTGTCTCCTTAGCGAGTTCACTGTCCTCTCTCACACGTCCTCCAGTATCTCTGAATGTGGGTTGACTTGAAGCTTCGTCTCATTCGTCTGATGTTGTGTTGTGAACCTGAAGAAAAGGGGTTTTGAGGAGGAGGGTTCAGGTTCAGGTAGCTTTATGAAGCCTGATGGTCTCCACCTGGGAGGGGTCAGGTTCAGTGAGCTGTATGAAGCCTGATGGTCTCCACCTGGGAGGGTTCAGGTTCAGTGAGCTTTATGAAGCCTGATGGTCTCCACCTGGGAGGGGTCAGGTTCAGTGAGCTTTATGAAGCCTGATGGTCTCCACCTGGGAGGGTTCAGGTTCAGTGAGCTTTATGAAGCCTGATGGTCTCCACCTGGGAGGGTTCAGGTTCAGTGAGCTTTATGAAGCCTGATGGTCTCCACCTGGGAGGGGTCAGGTTCAGTGAGCGTTATGAAGCCTGATGGTCTCCACCTGGGAGGGTTCAGGTTCAGTGAGCTTTATGAAGCCTGATGGTCTCCACCTGGGAGGGTTCAGGTTCAGTGAGCTTTATGAAGCCTGATGGTCTCCACCTGGAAGGGTTCAGGTTCAGTAAGCTGTATGAAGCCTGATGGTCTCCACCTGGGAGGGGTCAGGTTCAGTGAGCGTTATGAAGCCTGATGGTCTCCACCTGGGAGGGTTCAGGTTCAGTGAGCTTTATGAAGCCTGATGGTCTCCACCTGGGAGGGTTCAGGTTCAGTGAGCTTTATGAAGCCTGATGGTCTCCACCTGGGAGGGTTCAGGTTCAGTGAGCTGTATGAAGCCTGATGGTCTCCACCTGGGAGGGGTCAGGTTCAGTGAGCTGTATGAAGCCTGATGGTCTCCACCTGGGAGGGGTCAGGTTCAGTGAGCTGTATGAAGCCTGATGGTCTCCACCTGGGAGGGGTCAGGTTCAGTGAGCTTTATGAAGCCTGATGGTCTCCACCTGGGAGGGTTCAGGTTCAGTGAGCTTTATGAAGCCTGATGGTCTCCACCTGGGAGGGTTCAGGTTCAGTGAGCTTTATGAAGCCTGATGGTCTCCACCTGGGAGGGGTCAGGTTCAGTGAGCGTTATGAAGCCTGATGGTCTCCACCTGGGAGGGTTCAGGTTCAGTGAGCTTTATGAAGCCTGATGGTCTCCACCTGGGAGGGTTCAGGTTCAGTGAGCTTTATGAAGCCTGATGGTCTCCACCTGGAAGGGTTCAGGTTCAGTAAGCTGTATGAAGCCTGATGGTCTCCACCTGGGAGGGTTCAGGTTCAGTGAGCTTTATGAAGCCTGATGGTCTCCACCTGGGAGGGGTCAGGTTCAGTGAGCTTTATGAAGCCTGATGGTCTCCACCTGGGAGGGGTCAGGTTCAGTGAGCGTTATGAAGCCTGATGGTCTCCACCTGGGAGGGGTTCAGGTTCAGTAAGCTGTATGAAGCCTGATGGTCTCCACCTGGGAGGGGTCAGGTTCAGTGAGCTTTATGAAGCCTGATGGTCTCCACCTGGGAGGGTTCAGGTTCAGTGAGCTTTATGAAGCCTGATGGTCTCCACCTGGGAGGGGTCAGGTTCAGTGAGCTTTATGAAGCCTGATGGTCTCCACCTGGGAGGGGTCAGGTTCAGTGAGCTTTATGAAGCCTGATGGTCTCCACCTGGGAGGGTTCAGGTTCAGTGAGCTTTATGAAGCCTGATGGTCTCCACCTGGGAGGGTTCAGGTTCAGTGAGCTTTATGAAGCCTGATGGTCTCCACCTAATAATAATAATAATAATAATAACTTGAATTTATATAGCGCCTTTCAAGGGACCCAAGGTCGCTTTACAAGTAATAGGCAAAAAACAAACATAACAAAACAAAAGTCAGACAGACAAAACAACAGATCGATTTAGGGGCCGAAAGCCTTGGCAAACAGATGGGTCTTGAGGGCCCCTTTGAAGGCATCGAGTGTGGGGATGTTGCGAATCTCCGCAGGGAGAGCGTTCCAGAGGGTGGGGGCTGCCACGCTGAAGGCTCTGTCCCCAAAGGTTCGCAGTTTGGTGCGGGGGGTGGTAAGCAGGCCGGAGTCTGAGGACCGCAGGTTCCGGGGTGGGGCATGTGGGTGAAGGATGTCCGATAGGTACTGGGGGGCAAGGGCATGGAGGGACTTGTAGGTAAGGAGGAGGATTTTGTAGGTGATGCGGGACTTGACCGGCAACCAGTGTAGGTGGATGAGGGTGGGAGTGATGTGCTGCCACGGCACCTGGGAGGGATTCAGAGTCACAGATTTCAAAGAGCTTCTGATCTCTGGAGCAGAGACACGTCAACATTCATCAAGGTCTATAGTTTCAGTCTGCAGTTCACTTTGTGATCCAGGTCTTAGTGAGTCCTCTGATCCTGCAGGAACCTCAGGGGAATCATTGGGCTTTCTGAGACACATGTTCACTCCCATGGTTTTAGCAACCATGGGAGTGAACATGTGTCTCAGAAAGCCCACACTGAGTTAGGTGACTCTCATGGCTGCTTTAAATATGAAGCTGGATCAAGGGAGTGCTTAGCTTAGCTTAGCTTAGCTTAGCATTAATACTTGAAACAAAGGGAAACAGCTAGCCTGGCTCCAAAGCTCACTGATTAATGTTGTGTTTCTTTCTGATGCAAAGGAAAGGCATAATAGGAATAATGTTGACTTGCAAATTACCTTAGGACTGTTTAAAGTATCAGAAGGTTTAGAGCAGTGATTCTCAAATGGGGGTACGTGGACCCCTAGGGGTACGTTGGGGTACTGCAGGGGGTACGTGAGATTTAAAAAAAAAAAACTAAAAAAAGTTAATTTAAAAAATACCATGCATGATTACAAAAATAATCTTAGTACAATAAGTTAAATAGAAAACACAATTTCATATAAAATATTCCTAGAACCTCCTCCTATAAACATGTCAAAGGTGTGTATTGTATAGTTGTGCATAATATATCATTTTGTTCATTTTGTTAAACTTCAATTGAAAAACTCCTTGGAAAATTCTGTTTACATTTTTTTTCATGATGTTATTATTATTCATGCATAAAACGAAAATATCCTGAGTGTGTTGTAATGCACGAAGGAGTAAATCCATCACACACCGAGGGAACATCACTATATTGGAATTATTTGTAAAGGGTTTTCGATCAAAGATGTTCGGGGTCGGTCAGAAAAGGTTTCAAAGGGGGAAGGTTACTGAAACAAGTTTGGAAGCACTGGTTTAGAGGATCTGTTTTCTGCCTTTTGAGATATATATTCACTAACATGGTTGCCAGTGGCGACTGGTCATTAGGGGCACAGCCCCACATAGTGTCAGCAGAAAGTATTACAAATAATGATTACAAAAAAATTAATTAAAAAATATATAAAATATATTTTAAGGTCATGTTTAATCATCTGATTCGTCTCATTGCTGTTTTAGTCTGTGTTATTCTAATTAGTGTCTACAGTGTGTGCCTGTTGAGCTGTTTAGAGCCATGTGGGACAAAACCCGATCATGCCCCTCCCTCTCACTGTCTAAGTCAGGGGTGCCCTGATCATGCCCCTCCCTCTCACTGTCTAAGTCAGAGGTGCCCTGATCATGCCCCTCCCTCTCACTGTCTAAGTCAGGGGTGCCCTGATCATGCCCCTCCCTCTCACTGTCTAAGTCAGAGGTGCCCAACCAGTCGATCGCGGGATGTGTCTAAAAATAGAACAACAACATTCTGTTTTATTGTTAATGTCCTGTAACATAATCTTCCTGTGCCAGAATAATGCACTTGAATGCATCAAAGCTTTGTGATTGGCCGGCTAGTGATGATAGTCTATCATCAATTCAGGTTAAGAAGCTAGTGTTGCTTGCATCCTATTTTAAAGGCATTTCCTTTTATAATCTACTAAAATGCAACAAAAAGGGTTTGATTCTATTAATGTTGTCTTTTTTATTGCACGTTGCAGCAGATTCCTGAGTAGCTTCAGATCTGAGTTGTCTTATTAATAAACCTAATTTATACTTTTGTAGCAACACTATTTTTATATAATGGCAAAGAAAGGGTTCAGAGTCTTCTCTTTGTTCCTGTATCACATGTGGCAGCACTGTTCAATGCTTCTTGAACACATTACCCACTGTAGTGACGTGTGCATAAACTCCAACTCTGTATCAACAACACTGTTGTGTAACTTCAGTTAAATACTTGTGCAGATTAGAAAGAGGTAAGATAAAGGGTCTGCAGTATTTTATGAAGTATTGATCGTACAAAGGTCAGTTTTATACAAGTAGAAGTGTGTATTTACCTGGCAGTAGGCTGTCAGTAATGGGTACGCCTCTCTATTTGGACTGGTAGATCTCGGCAGACTGGCAACTTTAAAAGTAGCTCTCGGTTCAAAAAAAGTTGGGCACCACTGGTCTAAGTGATCACCTGAGAAGCCTCTCTCTGTCTAAGTAAACGGTGACTGTAAAAACTACACTGAGCATGCTCAGAGTATTGTCTTATTTAAAGTGTGTGGCAAAAAAATAATGACCATAGGGGCATAGAGCTGCCATCCCCACCATACGCCATCTCACATCATTCAGAGCTGATTGGCTGTGAGTACGTGTGCCGCGAAAATTGTGGTGTGTGAAGAGGAGACGAGAGACGCGTCCTAAAACCAGGAAGTAAACTGCGCATGGCTTCCCTCCACAAAAAAGCAATGAGATTTCTCCATAGGATTTTAGAAAATAGCTCCAAATAGATCTGTGGGAAACGTAGCTGTTAGATAAATGCACGTTTTGTTCAGCTGGATAATAACCACATGTCTACCCTACTTTATCATTTTCTAATCATAAATCCATCATTTAGAATTATGATAGACTTTTGAAACTATAACAACATAAGGAGGACTTTTACAAAAAGTAATAGAGATGTTTGTCCAGAGGGAAAGGCAAATGGACTTCATCTTCAAGTCAGTAAAAGTAGAAGTACTCAGATCTTGTACTTGACTAAAAGTAGAAGTACTCAGATCTTGTACTTCAGTAAAAGTAGAAGTACTCAGATCTTGTACTTGACTAAAAGTAGAAGTACTCAGATCGTGTTCTTGAGTAAAAGTAGAAGTACGCAGATCTTGTACTTGAGTAAAGGTAGAAGTACTCAGATCTTGTTCTTGAGTAAAAGTAGAAGTACTCAGATCTTGTACTTGAGTAAAAGTAGAAGTACTCAGATCTTGTACTTGAGAGTAAAAGTAGAAGTACTCAGATCTTGTACTTGAGTAAAAGTAGAAGTACTCTGGTCTTGTACTTGAGTAGAAGTACTCAGATCTTGTACTTGAGTAAAAGTAGAAGTACTCAGGTATTGTACTTGAGAGTAAAAGTAGAAGTACTCAGATCTTGTACTTGAGTAAAAGTAGAAGTACTCAAATCTTGTACTTGAGAGTAAAAGTAGAAGTACACAGATCTTGTACTTGAGTAAAAGTAGAAGTACTCTGGTCTTGTACTTGAGTAGAAGTACTCAGATCTTGTACTTGAGTAAAAGTAGAAGTACTCAGGTCTTGTACTTGAGAGTAAAAGTAGAAGTACTCAGATCTTGTACTTGAGTAAAAGTAGAAGTACTCTGGTCTTGTACTTGAGTAGAAGTACTCAGATCTTGTACTTGAGTAAAAGTAGAAGTACTCAGGTATTGTACTTGAGAGTAAAAGTAGAAGTACTCAGATCTTGTACTTGAGTAAAAGTAGAAGTACTCTGGTCTTGTACTTGAGTAGAAGTACTCAGATCTTGTACTTGAGTAAAAGTAGAAGTACTCAGGTCTTGTACTTGAGAGTAAAAGTAGAAGTACTCAGGTCGTGTACTTGAGTAAAAGTAGAAGTACTCAGATCTTGTACTTGAGTAAAAGTAGAAGTACTCAGATCTTGTACTTGAGTAAAAGTAGAAGTACCAGAGTGTAGGAATACTCTGTCACAGTGAAAGTATTCGTTTGGTCCATTTCAGAATAATATCTATGATATGTTTTATAATGATTGATCATGAAAGTGTTCTCAAAGCTGGTGAAGGAGCAGCTAGTCTGAATGGCTTTGTAGACTGCAGGGTAGCTGGTGAAGGTGCAGCTAGTCTGAATGGCTTTGTAGACTGTAGGGTAGCTGGTGAAGGTGCAGCTAGTCTGAATGGCTTTGTAGACTGCAGGGTAGCTGGTGAAGGTGCAGCTAGTCTGAAGTACTTTGTAGACTGCAGGGTAGCTGGTGAAGGTGCAGCTAGTCTGAATGGCTTTGTAGACTGCAGGGTAGCTGGTGAAGGAGCAGCTAGTCTGAATGGCTTTGTAGACTGCAGGGTAGCTGGTGAAGGTACAGCTAGTCTGAATGGCTTTGTAGACTGCAGGGTAGCTGGTGAAGGTGCAGCTAGTCTGAATGGCTTTGTAGACTGTAGGGTAGCTGGTGAAGGTGCAGCTAGTCTGAATGGCTTTGTAGACTGCAGGGTAGCTGGTGAAGGTGCAGCTAGTCTGAATGGCTTTGTAGACTGTAGGGTAGCTGGTGAAGGTGCAGCTAGTCTGAATGGCTTTGTAGACTGCAGGGTAGCTGGTGAAGGTGCAGCTAGTCTGAAGTGCTTTGTAGACTGCAGGGTAGCTGGTGAAGGTGCAGCTAGTCTGAATGGCTTTGTAGACTGCAGGGTAGCTGGTGAAGGAGCAGCTAGTCTGAATGGCTTTGTAGACTGCAGGGTAGCTGGTGAAGGTGCAGCTAGTCTGAATGGCTTTGTAGACTGCAGGGTAGCTGGTGAAGGTGCAGCTAGTCTGAATGGCTTTGTAGACTGTAGGGTAGCTGGTGAAGGTGCAGCTAGTCTGAATGGCTTTGTAGACTGCAGGGTAGCTGGTGAAGGTGCAGCTAGTCTGAAGTACTTTGTAGACTGCAGGGTAGCTGGTGAAGGTGCAGCTAGTCTGAATGGCTTTGTAGACTGCAGGGTAGCTGGTGAAGGAGCAGCTAGTCTGAATGGCTTTGTAGACTGCAGGGTAGCTGGTGAAGGTACAGCTAGTCTGAATGGCTTTGTAGACTGCAGGGTAGCTGGTGAAGGTGCAGCTAGTCTGAATGGCTTTGTAGACTGCAGGGTAGCTGGTGAAGGTGCAGCTAGTCTGAATGGCTTTGTAGACTGCAGGGTAGCTGGTGAAGGTGCAGCTAGTCTGAAGTACTTTGTAGACTGCAGGGTAGCTGGTGAAGGTGCAGCTAGTCTGAATGGCTTTGTAGACTGCAGGGTAGCTGGTGAAGGTGCAGCTAGTCTGAATGGCTTTGTAGACTGCAGGGTAGCTGGTGAAGGTGCAGCTAGTCTGAAGTACTTTGTAGACTGCAGGGTAGCTGGTGAAGGTGCAGCTAGTCTGAATGGCTTTGTAGACTGCAGGGTAGCTGGTGAAGGAGCAGCTAGTCTGAATGGCTTTGTAGACTGCAGGGTAGCTGGTGAAGGTACAGCTAGTCTGAATGGCTTTGTAGACTGCAGGGTAGCTGGTGAAGGTGCAGCTAGTCTGAATGGCTTTGTAGACTGTAGGGTAGCTGGTGAAGGTGCAGCTAGTCTGAATGGCTTTGTAGACTGCAGGGTAGCTGGTGAAGGTGCAGCTAGTCTGAAGTACTTTGTAGACTGCAGGGTAGCTGGTGAAGGTGCAGCTAGTCTGAATGGCTTTGTAGACTGCAGGGTAGCTGGTGAAGGAGCAGCTAGTCTGAATGGCTTTGTAGACTGCAGGGTAGCTGGTGAAGGTACAGCTAGTCTGAATGGCTTTGTAGACTGCAGGGTAGCTGGTGAAGGTGCAGCTAGTCTGAATGGCTTTGTAGACTGCAGGGTAGCTGGTGAAGGTGCAGCTAGTCTGAATGGCTTTGTAGACTGCAGGGTAGCTGGTGAAGGTGCAGCTAGTCTGAAGTACTTTGTAGACTGCAGGGTAGCTGGTGAAGGTGCAGCTAGTCTGAATGGCTTTGTAGACTGCAGGGTAGCTGGTGAAGGTGCAGCTAGTCTGAATGGCTTTGTAGACTGCAGGGTAGCTGGTGAAGGTGCAGCTAGTCTGAAGTACTTTGTAGACTGCAGGGTAGCTGGTGAAGGTGCAGCTAGTCTGAATGGCTTTGTAGACTGCAGGGTAGCTGGTGAAGGTGCAGCTAGTCTGAATGGCTTTGTAGACTGCAGGGTAGCTGGTGAAGGTGCAGCTAGTCTGAATGGCTTTGTAGACTGCAGGGTAGCTGGTGAAGGTGCAGCTAGTCTGAAGGACTTTGTAGACTGCAGGGTAGCTGGTGAAGGTGCAGCTAGTCTGAATGGCTTTGTAGACTGCAGGGTAGCTGGTGAAGGTGCAGCTAGTCTGAATGGCTTTGTAGACTGCAGGGTAGCTGGTGAAGGTGCAGCTAGTCTGAATGACTTTGTAGACTGCAGGGTAGCTGGTGAAGGTGCAGCTAGTCTGAATGGCTTTGTAGACTGCAGGGTAGCTGGTGAAGGTGCAGCTAGTCTGAATGGCTTTGTAGACTGCAGGGTAGCTGGTGAAGGTGCAGCTAGTCTGAATGGCTTTGTAGACTGCAGGGTAGCTGGTGAAGGTGCAGCTAGTCTGAATGGCTTTGTAGACTGCAGGGTAGCTGGTGAAGGTGCAGCTAGTCTGAAGTGCTTTGTAGACTGCAGGGTAGCTGGTGAAGGTGCAGCTAGTCTGAATGGCTTTGTAGACTGCAGGGTAGCTGGTGAAGGTGCAGCTAGTCTGAATGGCTTTGTAGACTGCAGGGTAGCTGGTGAAGGTGCAGCTAGTCTGAATGGCTTTGTAGACTGCAGGGTAGCTGGTGAAGGTGCAGCTAGTCTGAAGTACTTTGTAGACTGCAGGGTAGCTGGTGAAGGTGCAGCTAGTCTGAATGGCTTTGTAGACTGCAGGGTAGCTGGTGAAGGAGCAGCTAGTCTGAATGGCTTTGTAGACTGCAGGGTAGCTGGTGAAGGTACAGCTAGTCTGAATGGCTTTGTAGACTGCAGGGTAGCTGGTGAAGGTGCAGCTAGTCTGAATGGCTTTGTAGACTGCAGGGTAGCTGGTGAAGGTGCAGCTAGTCTGAATGGCTTTGTAGACTGCAGGGTAGCTGGTGAAGGTGCAGCTAGTCTGAAGTACTTTGTAGACTGCAGGGAAGCTGGTGAAGGTGCAGCTAGTCTGAATGGCTTTGTAGACTGCAGGGTAGCTGGTGAAGGTGCAGCTAGTCTGAATGGCTTTGTAGACTGCAGGGTAGCTGGTGAAGGTGCAGCTAGTCTGAAGTACTTTGTAGACTGCAGGGTAGCTGGTGAAGGTGCAGCTAGTCTGAATGGCTTTGTAGACTGCAGGGTAGCTGGTGAAGGTGCAGCTAGTCTGAATGGCTTTGTAGACTGCAGGGTAGCTGGTGAAGGTGCAGCTAGTCTGAATGGCTTTGTAGACTGCAGGGTAGCTGGTGAAGGTGCAGCTAGTCTGAATGGCTTTGTAGACTGCAGGGTAGCTGGTGAAGGTGCAGCTAGTCTGAATGGCTTTGTAGACTGCAGGGTAGCTGGTGAAGGTGCAGCTAGTCTGAATGGCTTTGTAGACTGCAGGGTAGCTGGTGAAGGTGCAGCTAGTCTGAATGACTTTGTAGACTGCAGGGTAGCTGGTGAAGGTGCAGCTAGTCTGAATGGCTTTGTAGACTGCAGGGTAGCTGGTGAAGGTGCAGCTAGTCTGAATGGCTTTGTAGGCTGCAGGGTAGCTGGTGAAGGTGCAGCTAGTCTGAATGGCTTTGTAGACTGCAGGGTAGCTGGTGAAGGTGCAGCTAGTCTGAATGGCTTTGTAGACTGCAGGGTAGCTGGTGAAGGTGCAGCTAGTCTGAAGTACTTTGTAGACTGCAGGGTAGCTGGTGAAGGTGCAGCTAGTCTGAATGGCTTTGTAGACTGCAGGGTAGCTGGTGAAGGTGCAGCTAGTCTGAATGGCTTTGTAGACTGCAGGGTAGCTGGTGAAGGTGCAGCTAGTCTGAATGGCTTTGTAGACTGCAGGGTAGCTGGTGAAGGTGCAGCTAGTCTGAATGGCTTTGTAGACTGCAGGGTAGCTGGTGAAGGTGCAGCTAGTCTGAATGGCTTTGTAGACTGCAGGGTAGCTGGTGAAGGTACAGCTAGTCTGAATGGCTTTGTAGACTGCAGGGTAGCTGGTGAAGGTGCAGCTAGTCTGAATGGCTTTGTAGACTGCAGGGTAGCTGGTGAAGGTGCAGCTAGTCTGAATGCTTTGTAGACTGCAGGGTAGCTGGTGAAGGTGCAGCTAGTCTGAATGGCTTTGTAGACTGCAGGGTAGCTGGTGAAGGTGCAGCTAGTCTGAATGGCTTTGTAGACTGCAGGGTAGCTGGTGAAGGTGCAGCTAGTCTGAATGGCTTTGTAGACTGCAGGGTAGCTGGTGAAGGTGCAGCTAGTCTGAATGGCTTTGTAGACTGCAGGGTAGCTGGTGAAGGTGGCAGCTAGTCTGAAGTACTTTGTAGACTGCAGGGTAGCTGGTGAAGGTGCAGCTAGTCTGAATGGCTTTGTAGACTGCAGGGTAGCTGGTTGAAGGTGCAGGCTAGTCTGAATGGCTTTGTAGACTGCAGGGTAGCTGGTGAAGGTGCAGCTAGTCTGAATGGCTTTGTAGACTGCAGGGTAGCTGGTGAAGGTGCAGCTAGTCTGAATGGCTTTGTAGACTGCAGGGTAGCTGGTGAAGGTGCAGCTAGTCTGAATGGCTTTGTAGACTGCAGGGTAGCTGGTGAAGGTGCAGCTAGTCTGAATGGCTTTGTAGACTGCAGGGTAGCTGGTGGATTTACTCCAGGTGGAACTAAAGTCTGATTCAACACTTGGTTAGATTTCACATCATTAATCTGTGAAGTAACTAAAGGTATTAAATACATGGAGTGGAGTAGAAGTACACCATGTACCTCTGAACTGTAGAGGGGTAGAAGTACCCCATGTATACGTTTATGATGTGATGTTTGCCTCCCTCTAGCGGTGAGATATCTAAAGACACAGATGATGCACGTTATTAGTACTTTTACTCCACTACGTGTATTTAATACCTTTAGATACTTTTACAGAGTGAATGATGTGAAATATAATCTAAATCTCTGGTGTAAGAAATTATTGCAAGGATAAATCTCATTCATGATTTTAAAACGGGTTTCTCCAACTTTAGGTGGAACTAGAAAGAAGAGGTGGCTCTCATCTTTATAACATATTTATTTGAATATATATATGTTTCCTTTTCTGTGAAGGAAAGCTACGGAGTAGTTATTCAATGAATGAAACACTTGGGTCGCAGGTTCCTCAACAGCGAATTACAAGACATCTATCAATATGTGTGTATACTCCAGCAATGTTAACTATGTTGAAGCACTTATTTTAACTGATATTATACATATAGTATACTCTTATAAGATGTATGTATAAGAAATGTGCAGAATATGACAGTTTAATGTATACAGCGTTCTCCTCCGGTTTACAGGCACTGTGTAAATTATATATATAGAATAATTATGATGAATGCATTTCCTGTTCGGAAAGTGACGCTGAACTGATAGTGGCGATTTTATTCTGTACTTCTCAGCGTGCACTCCCTGTCCTGAGACCGGCTCCCATGGGATCGAGGGGTTCATTATGGTAACAATATTTCCAAAAGTTATTATGCACGATTTAGTTTATCACAGATTTCTAGATTATAAATCCTAATTGCGATATCTGTGGCACAAAAAGAAAAAGACACCAGACGAGTAAACATTTGAAACTTTTATTTTAGCTTCAGGTGAAGAATCACACATACAGTAAGAGTTACATTTCCACAGGAAACATTAAATATTTGAGTTTCAGTGAAACAGTGTGACGCTCCTGGCATCTGAATTTATAAAAAAAAAGGTTTTGGTAATAATTTGGACGGGACGAGTTCCGGAAAGCGTTTTAATGTTGTTGTGCAACTATAATAAAGGTCCTGCTGAACAGAGGTGGGAAGTAGTGGAGTACAAATACTTCGTTACTGTACTTAAGTACATTTTTCTGGTATCAGCACTTTACTCCACTACTTATTTTCCTGACGACTTTTTACTTTGACTTCTTACATGTTGAACCCAAATACCTGTACTTTCTACTTCTTACATGTTGAACCCAAATACCTGTACTTTCTACTTCTTACATGTTGAACACAAATACCTGTACTTTCTACTTCTTATATGTTGAACTCAAATACCTGTACTTTCTACTTCTCACATGTTGAACTCAAATACCTGTACTTTCTACTTCTTACATGTTGAACTCAAATACCTGTACTTTCTACTTCTCACATGTTGAACTCAAATACCTGTACTTTCTACTTCTCACATGTTGAACTCAAATACCTGTACTTTCTACTTCTTATATGTTGAACTCAAATACCTGTACTTTCTACTTCTCACATGTTGAACTCAAATACCTGTACTTTCTACTTCTTACATGTTGAACTCAAATACCTGTACTTTCTACTTCTCTCATGTTGAACTCAAATACCTGTACTTTCTACTTCTCTCATGTTGAACCCAAATACCTGTACTTTCTACTTCTTCCATGTTGAACTCAAATACCTGTACTTTCTACTTCTTACATGTTGAACTCAAATACCTGTACTTTCTACTTCTTCCATGTTGAACCCAAATACCTGTACTTTCTACTTCTTACATGTTGAACTCAAATACCTGTACTTTCTACTTCTTACATGTTGAACCCAAATACCTGTACTTTCTACTTCTTACATGTTGAACTCAAATACCTGTACTTTCTACTTCTTACATGTTGAACTCAAATACCTGTACTTTCTACTTCTCTCATGTTGAACTCAAATACATGTACTTTCTACTTCTCACATGTTGAACTCAAATACCTGTACTTTCTACTTCTCTCATGTTGAACTCAAATACCTGTACTTTCTACTTCTCACATGTTGAACCCAAATACCTGTACTTTCTACTTCTTACATGTTGAACTCAAATACCTGTACTTTCTACTTCTTACATGTTGAACTCAAATACCTGTACTTTCTACTTCTTACATGTTGAACTCAAATACCTGTACTTTCTACTTCTCTCATTTTCCAAACAGCTGGCTCCTTTAGTCTGAATGTGTGTTTGATGCGTGATCATTATTCTTTAGAGTCATTGCGTGCCTATTGATTTGAACACGATCCGTGTATCCATCACTTCCTGGTCTTCTCTAAAGAAGAGGGACCAATGGAAACGTTGTCATGTTGCCGTTGGTCAGCATGGAAACATTCATTAGCTAACAATGACATTATTGTTCTATTAATATAAAGGGAGGTCAGGTACTCTTTAAAGCAGCTGCTAGTTATGGGTACTTTCTACTGAAGTACACTTCAAAGCCTCTTTACTTTGACTTGAGTAAAGAAGTTTAGTCAGTACTTCTACTTTCACCAGAGTATTTTTAAACACGAGTATCTGTACTTCTACTTGAGTAAAGGATGTGTGTACTTCTACTTGAGTAAAGGAAGTGTGTACTTCTACTTGAGTAAAGGATGTGTGTACTTCTACTTGAGTAAAGGATGTGTGTACTTCTACTTGAGTAAAGGATGTGTGTACTTCTACTTGAGTAAAGGAAGTGTGTACTTCTACTTGAGTAAAGGATGTGTGTACTTCTACTTGAGTAAAGGATGTGTGTACTTCTACTTGAGGAAAGGATGTGTACTTTAACATCTCTGATGCTGAATCATAAAGGTTTTTCAGACGTCACTTTGTGGATCCATCAGGATGTTTTCTCCGTGATTTGATGCGTTCACACTTCGGACACCTTTTCTCCACGAAGCAGTGTTTGTGGAAGCACGCTCTGCAAACTGTGACACAATATCAACACAGTGTTTATAGAAATAATCATTTTTTGATGAGAATTAAGTTGATTTTATAACAACTTTTTTGAAAGATACATTTACATTAGATGTGACTTGTTAGACGCTTTTAACCAAAGCACCTCAGATCCCCTCTGGAGCACTTTGGGGTGAAGTGTCTCAGGGACACAACGACATGCTGACTGCAGTGGGGTTTGAACCTGTGCTCCCATGACCCCAACACCAACGCACAACCCACTGCGCCACACACCTCTGTACCAACATGATTTCTCTAATCTGGTGTGGGCTGATGTTAGCTCCATGCAGTTCTGCACAATAGACAGACTTATCACATCTTAAATCTCCTCAGAGAGGATGTTTCCAATTCAGAGAAACTCTCGTAGTTTTCTGGATTGAATTTAGAAAGATAACTTAAATAAAACTCATTTTTTGGCTTTATGTCGTCAGTGGAAACAGATTATAAACACAACACTGATATATTATCTTCTATGTTGACAAGGGGAACTTTTAAGCTTGTTTTTCTTATTTGGAGAGGGCGTGTGTTTATACTTGTAGATTTAAGTAACATTTGTATTCTCTGTTTTGGTCTCCACACTATCACCAGTTTCATTACACACCTCCTACTGTCGTATTCATTATTCATTCTTAATAAAAAGTATATCTTGAAATATTGAAATGTGGCATCATTGCTGCCTATCTGTGCCTTCATGTTACAGTATCCGTTTGATATGATAAGTATTCAGTGTTTGTCAATGCACACCTGCACAGCGCCTGCATGTTTCTCTCTGGAAAGGAAAGATGACGTCTTTCTCTCTGCAGAACTCACAGATGAAACCTCGAGCCAGACACAACTGTGTGGAAACATCAGAAGAAATGTTAAAATGAAAGAGTGTATGTGATGTGACTCCAGAGATCTGGATTTAATCCTGAAGACGGAGGAACAAGAACAGAGTGGTGCCGTTCTGTGTGGGTCCCTGAAGGCAGCATCTCCCTGGTCCAATGGGATCTCTTCATGTTATTTTGGATTATGTAAGAAAATAATGTCTGTGTCAAACAAACATTTATGATACTTACACGTTTAGTTCAGCAGGAAAGTCTCCACATATTAATACCACTTTATGAAAGGAGGCTAATGTTGGGCTATAAAGGAACTACAGCACGGTCACATGACTCCACGTCACCACCGCTAAGCTAAAGGTGGCTAATGTTGGGCTATAAAGGAACTACAGCACGGTCACATGACTTCACGTCACCACCGCTAAGCTAAAGGAGGCTAATGTTGGGCTATAAAGGAACTACAGCACGGTCACATGACTTGACGTCACCACCGCTAAGCTAAAGGAGGCTAATGTTGGGCTATAAAGGAACTACAGATCGGTCACATGACTTCACGTCACCACCGCTAAGCTAAAGGAGGCTAATGTTGGGCTATAAAAGAACTACAGATCGGTCACATGACTTCACGTCACCACCGCTAAGCTAAAGGAGGCTAATGTTGTGCTATAAAGGAACTACAGCACGGTCACATGACTTCACGTCACCACCGCTAAGCTAAAGGAGGCTAATGTTGGGCTATAAAGGAACTACAGCACGGTCACATGACTTCACATCACCACCGCTAAGCTAAAGGAGGCTAATGTTGGGCTATAAAGGAACTACAGCACGGTCACATGACTTCACGTCACCACCGCTAAGCTAAAGGAGGCTAATGTTGTGCTATAAAGGAACTACAGCACGGTCACATGACTTCACGTCACCACCGCTAAGCTAAAGGAGGCTAATGTTGGGCTATAAAGGAACTACAGCACGGTCACATGACTTCACGTCACCACCGCTAAGCTAAAGGCGGCTAATGTTGGGCTATAAAGGAACTACAGCACGGTCACATGACTTCACGTCACCACCGCTAAGCTAAAGGAGGCTAATGTTGGGCTATAAAGGAACTACAGCACGGTCACATGACTTCACGTCACCACCGCTAAGCTAAAGGCGGCTAATGTTGGGCTATAAAGGAACTACAGCACGGTCACATGACTTCACGTCACCACCGCTAAGCTAAAGGCGGCTAATGTTGGGCTATAAAGGAACTACAGCACGGTCACATGACTTCACGTCACCACCGCTAAGCTAAAGGAGGCTAATGTTGGGCTATAAAGGAACTACAGCACGGTCACATGACTTCCCGTCACCACCGCTAAGCTAAAGGAGGCTAATGTTGGGCTATAAAGGAACTACAGCACGGTCACATGACTTCCCGTCACCACCGCTAAGCTAAAGGAGGCTAATGTTGGGCTATAAAGGAACTACAGCACGGTCATATGACTTATTTTTTGTTGTAGAACAAAATGCTCATAGATCTTATTTTAGGCCAACAAGCAAAATCACAATCAGAAAGACCTCCAGACGAGGGGACAGGAAGTGACCTCAGCACTGACCTCACAGCTCTCCACGTGTTTTAGGGCGGTGTGCAGCAACGTTTTGGCAAGCGACCCCAGCTGACCCTTCTTCAGCCGCTGCAGGTCGTCCAATGAGAAGAGGGGGCATCGCTGCATCAGGTGAGCAGGAAGCTGATCGAAGGTCACCTGAGAGGAGAACCTGCAGGTGTTCAGCAGCTTCTGTATGTCCACCAGCTGATCCTGGACCTCCTGCAGCACGGCATCAAGAAAAAAGTCAACATCGATTACAAAACATCAACATTTGATTACATGTATTTATTACATGATTTAGTTGAATACTCGATTCTGATTGGTCAATTCAGAACACGTGACACGTTGTTAATCCAGAACAGACAAACCGCTGTCAAGCACTTATTGACCGTTGTTAAGGACGCTCACATCTGCACAAACAAGTCCGTTCGATTTAACTTTTCTAACTGACAAGACAAGAGCGACAAAAAAGCAGCGGAGAAGTAACGGGGCAGAAACCCTCCTTTTTACGCAGCGGTCCAGACACAGACATCAAACGGCGACACATATTCAGTGTGCAGTTCCTTTGGCATCAGGGCAGGGATATCTAGATACTTCCCAAGGTTTGACATCATGAATTATGCTACTTTTAAAGCAAGCAACGATGTTTTCAAATCTGTATTCTATAACACATAGGTTTGAGCAAGCTCTCTGATTGGTCAATAGGCGTGTTTGATTCAACGATCAAACAACGATCAAATAGAACGTATCCAGTGGCCTACACGCGCCACTAGCCTACCGAAACTACTTCCATGAGCCTACATCGTGTGCTTTCCATAGCGACGTTTAGCGACACACAGCCGTTACACGGTTATACATTGTCTCTCGTTGGAAAGCTCTTCCTGTAACGTAGTCCTACCCGTGAACACCACAGCACCACCTGCACACAAGTCTGGCATGGAGTTCATGGAGAGCTGTTTCAAGAATTGCACTTTGAATGGCAGCATGAACATCCACCTTCATTCTGAACCCAAAATGTTTCAGCACCACGGAGCCTGATTTGATTTGTTCCGCTAATCCCACACAGTGATTACTCAGATATTTAAATAGCCTAATTCAAGAATTGTTTTCAATCAATTGTTTTCAATAAATTGGTTAATAATATATTATTTACTATAATTATATCAATAACTGTAGGCGGGGTAGCAGAAGTGTTTGATCGGCTATCGTTACCATGGGAACTACTTTCAGGAACTACTTTCTGACGGAGTTTAAGGCGAGACACGGCAGGCAAAAACATCGTTTTTCAAGTACTGGTCAATTTTGAGATTTTGTGCTATTTTGATTCCATAACATGTTTTCTTTCAGGCTTTTGGAAGGAAAACGTACAAAATACACATTTAAGTGTTTATTTTACTATAGTTTGTCTATTTGCGTCTGTAGATTTCTCCTAAATTCACCAAAAGTTAGCTTTCTAACGTAACATAAAGTACCGCGACCGCTGAGTGCACCATGTCAACAGAGATATCGTTGGAAAGCTCCGTCTCTCCTGCACAATCTCATCGGATCCAAATATGGTCATTTCCTTTGTATCAGCAACCAATCGTGAAAGCACAAAGGGGTCTTAAACCAAGAAACGAAATCTCATTGGCTGGTGTCAATTTCTGACAACGTGATTCGTTCAGATGCGTCACGTGGTGTGCTAAAACACTTCCTGGTTAGCTTTCCGCTAGAAATTGAAATCTCAAAATCGCAAAAGAACGGCGAAAAAAACGTTCACAGAGAAGACGACAACAATTGTCTCTTGCACGAAGCAAGATATACAAAAAACAAATGACCCCGAACATGAAACACCTTCACGGAGTGCGTCGATGCGCGAGCTGTCATCCAGAGAACAGGAGGGTTTAGCTAGCGCCTCACTGCTATCTTTAAAGGTCGCTTTCTCAAAATGAGTTTTTTCTCCTACTCTGAGTTCGAAATTTCAACTTCAGAAGCACGTAGAGACACCAAACCTTCCAGTTATATTCCTATCAATATTATGAAGGCTTTTACAGAAGGGTTTGTTCATATATAATTCATAGCCTGAATTATACAACATTGTATACCTAAAAACATGGCGAAAATGGATATTTTAGGGCTGTTGACAGTATTTTCTGATTTATTGAGTGATAAAAAGAGATATCCAATATCCCTTCTGTAAAAGCCTTAGATACTAATATGACTACAAAATGAAACAAGAATTTGGAACCTGGCTTTATCCAAAGTTCAGATTTCGATTCCTGAAATGTGTTAAAATATGCGCATATTTAATGAGATAATGGCTAATTTGCATATTTAAACATGCTATTTCAGAAAACTTGTAATACAAAAGACAATTGCCTTATTGTAAGACATTAACTGGAGAAATTTCTAGCTGATACCTTTAAGTTAAAAAAATTACCCTATTCACCTGGGGTGTCTCGCCTTAACTCAAGCAGAAAGCGTAGGTTTGGGAGCAAATTAGCCACATTATGACATTATTTTACGATATTGTTGATTACAATGATAGTTTGTGTTATAGAATCGCAATCATACACTTGAGGCCGTTCTTGAACGTCATTATTGGTACTCCAGTACAGGCGTGCAGTTCCTGCCGTTGCTACGTTAGTTCAAACGGTAACAACGGACTATTTTTCTTAGCGGATGCATGTCAATTTAAATCAATACATACAACTATTTTTTAAATCAATAAAATCATTTTCTAAATCCATAAAAGCATTTCAATTAATATTGGGAGTCATGTCGTTACTTCGTTGAGAATGTGGCCGTGTGATAAGCGGGATAATGTGCCTATTGCGTAATGTGCCTTCATGCCGATCTAGATCCCTCCGCTTGGCGTCGGGCTCCTGATCCGCCTGTCGTTGCACATTATCTCTTACTTAAAGTATTTTACTAGCTTCACAATAAATATGTATTTATTCTATCAAAAATTATTATAGTAAAGATTCCAATATCATAATAATAAATATATTAATACAAATTATAATAATGATATTTCCATTAGAGAAATCATAGTAAAAATGATAATATATATTTAAAAACATAAATTAATAGTAGTAGAAATATTCATTTAAAAAAATAGCAATGTAAAATAATACAAATGATGAATAAAATAATGATTACAATGATAATTCTTATAATTATTGATCTCACCCTGAACCTCTCCAGCTCCTTCGCTCGGCTGTTCAGAGCCTGGAGGTGGAACAGCGGCTGGAACCACAGGGAGTCCAGCAGCTGCTTGGAGAGATCACTCACTGGGTATCTGCAAACATATCATTATATATTAGTAATTCATATCTCACATTCATCGTTCCTATCCCCACTGATTGGTTTGTTCTCAGATTATTAAATACTATAATATGATGAATAATTTACTTGAATTGACCGTAAGATTAATAGTGCGTGTTAACGGTATCATGATTAAAGGTCACCTATCATGCTATCTGTAGGCAATAGCATGGGTCTCAGATATATACAAATATATAAAAAACATGTCTATGAAGTGTTTTGCTCCAAACACCAAACAGATCATTCTAGCCATGCCTCATATCCCTCTATTTCACTTCCTGTTTCTAAAGTGCTGATTTGGGGATAAAGCTTTAAAGAGGAGGGGTCTGAGCTCATGCGGGACCCGGCAGCTACTGTCTAAACTAAATGCTGCCGTGATGAAACTCCATATCATGGATTATCAAGGATCTGAAACAGTCTGGAGCTCAAAGGCTTTCTCTCTTGCCGGTTATACCACAAGCTGAGTTCCTTTTTACTTCCTGCTTCTTCACACACATGCTCTCCAGTACAGGTTAGCTCTGAGTGTTAGCGATGCTAATGTAAACACCGACCATATTACGTCCAGAACAGTCGGGCATTGTTTCTGATAGCAGCTTTCTGATTGGACCGTGGATCCACATTTCAGATATTACGTCATATCGGACGCAAATCTGGATCAGCTCCGTAGCTCCCCGTTTTTAGAGATTTGGGTACGGAGGAAAAGAGAGGGTTTATTTCCTGACGCTGCGTGAGTTCCCCGACACACCGGGGACACACCGGGGACACACCGGGGACACACCGGGGACACATGTTGATGTATCAAAGACACCACAACGTGCATTTTGCATGATAGGTCCCCTTTAAAACTTAATTATTATTATACACTTTACTTGTAATTGCTTTGATATGCGTCCTTTATTTTAATGTATATTTATTTATTGGATTTGTTATTAACAATAAAAAAAATCCCACATATACATGTTCCTAACGATAGCACCACTTACAACGGGAATTAAACAGGCTTTCCAACGGTATAAGATTCATTAAACAAAGGGGCATTGTTACAACAAATTCACTAATTCAAACATCCCTCGCCTGTTGGGCTGTGTTTATTAGCAGTGCATTCATAGTGGTGCTTGTGTTACCTGTTGAAGTCCCAGCAGGTCAGAACTCTTCCAGGAATCACAGCCTCCGAGCCGCCGTGACAACATTCACAGAAATATCTGAAAAATAAATATAATCAAACCGAATAAATGCATTCTCGTGTACTTCGGGGCTGATGGGGCGCAGTCTCTTTTGTGCAGTAATTGTATTTTTAGGGACATTTCAAATCCATAAAAAGAAACGGGCTGACTCTAAACCACATTGTTTACATTTCTATCAATAATTTAAACAATATATTTGACCTATTGAAAACATTAGGAATAAGAAGGCAATCCAAACTAACTTGATGTTCATGTATGATTCTGAAACGATGAATAACACATTTAAACAAAACAGAAAAAATCCAAACATTTGATTCATCTAGTTTCTTCTTCTTTGAGCGTGGGTAAAACATGGATGATTCTACGTACCTGCCGAGATAGTCACAATACCGCAGCTTCTTGATATATCCTGCAGGAAGAGAGAGGAACCTTTGATCAGCTCATACTTCAGATTATTCATATTTACTTCACAACACTCACTGTGCTCCAGTTCTGTCCCGCAGCCGGCACACAGGAAGTGCTGCAGAGCCACGACCTCACTGCGTCTGCAGGAGAGACACTGTTAACTCACTGTGTGTGTGTGTGTGTGTGTGTGTGTGTGTGTGTGTGTGTGTGTGTGTGTGTGTGTGTGTGTGTGTGTGTGTGTGTGTGTGTGTGTGTGTGTGTGTGTGTGTGTACCTGAGTGTGGGCTGCACAGTGATAATGATCTTGTATTCAGGGGGTCTCCAGATCAGATCTCCTCTCCTCCTGCTCCTCTCTCTGATCTCCTCCTCCAGAGAGCTGCTGGTCAGAGGCAGCTCACAGAGACCTGGCAGCTGGAGGAGAGGAAGCAGATCAACTCAGATCAACGTACAGTATCATAATCTATCGTGTGGTATAGTATGCTAATGTATTTTAACATACTGTACTGTATCTCTTTTCTGCATGTCTTTTATGAATCTGTTATTCCATTATGTTTACTTATTGTGTTCTTTATTTTGTCTTCTTATTAAAGGTGGGGTAGGTCATTTTGGAGAAACAGCTCGAGTGGCGAGAATTTGAAAATACACAGCCGGAAAAATCTGCCCCTTCCTCACAGAGCCCCTCCTCCAACACACACGAACGCGCACATGACCAATGAGGGCACGAGATCAGTGTGTGCCCAGATGGAAGGCTGACAGGCAGGTAGGCCATCCAGTTACTTTAGCCGGCTCAGATGATTGGTCGAGCTTTTTACAGCGCCACGGCTTCAACAGAGGATACATAACATCTACTTTTACTCAAGTACAAGACCTGAGTACTTCTACTTTTACTCAAGTACAAGATCTGAGTACTTCTACTTTTACTCAAGTACAAGATCTGAGTACTTCTACTGTTACTTAAGTACAAGATCTGAGTACTTCTACTTTTCCTCAAGTACAAGATCTGAGTACTTCTACTTTTACTCAAGTACAAGATCTGAGTACTTCTACTGTTACTCAAGTACAAGATCTGAGTACTTCTACTTTTACTCAAGTACAAGATCTGAGTACTTCTACTGTTACTTAAGTACAAGATCTGAGTACTTCTACTTTTCCTCAAGTACAAGATCTGAGTACTTCTACTTTTACTCAAGTACAAGATCCGAGTACTTCTACTTTTACTCAAGTACAAGATCTGAGTACTTCTACTTTTACTCAAGTACAAGATCTGAGTACTTCTACTTTTACTCAAGTACAAGATCTGAGTACTTCTACTTTACTCAAGTACAAGATCTGAGTACTTCTCCTTTTACTCAAGTACAAGATCTGAGTACTTCTACTTTTACTCAAGTACAAGATCTGAGTACTTCTACTTTTACTCAAGAACAAGATCCGAGTACTTCTACTTTTACTCAAGTACAAGATCTGAGTACTTCTACTTTTACTCAAGTACAAGATATGA
The DNA here is from genome assembly GCA_902827135.1 of Harpagifer antarcticus. Lineage (NCBI taxonomy): Eukaryota > Metazoa > Chordata > Actinopteri > Perciformes > Harpagiferidae > Harpagifer > Harpagifer antarcticus. The sequence continues at coordinate 23,831 of CADEHL010000779.1, forward strand.
GTACTTCTCCTTTTACTCAAGTACAAGATCTGAGTACTTCTACTTTTACTCAAGTACAAGATCCGAGTACTTCTACTTTTACTCAAGTACAAGATCTGAGTACTTCTACTTTTACTCAAGAACAAGATCTGAGTACTTCTACTTTTACTCAAGTACAAGATCTGAGTACTTCTACTTTTACTCAAGTACAAGATCTGAGTACTTCTACTTTTACTCAAGTACAAGATCTGAGTACTTCTCCCATAATAATCAGTTCTGAACCCCCAGCTGATTTCCTGCTCTCTGATTGGCTCTCACCTCTTGTGAAGGAAAGTGGCATCTGAACTCCAGCACCAGCTGCTCGGCCAGCGCCACCGCACTGCATCATGGGAAAAAACTCAAGACTCACAATAATAGAAGGAATGTGAATATTTAAATCAAATCAAATCAAATCAAATTTTTATTTATATAGCACATTTAAAAACGATGTTTGGTCGAGCCAAAGTGCTGTACATGTAATAAAAACACTTTACTACAGGACAATAACAACAAAAGACAGTCATTGCAACAGCAAATATAAAAACAAAACACACGGAAAAGTCAGGAGTCGTGCTCCGCTCTAACTAGAAGGCCTGAGAGAAGTCAGGAGTCGTGCTCCGCTCTAACTAGAAGGCCAGGGGAGAAGAAGTGGGTCTTAAGTGTGGATTTAAAAACCCCTAGGGTCTGGCCGACCTCACATGGAGGGGCAGAGTGTTTCCAGAGCTGGGGCCAGCTGCTGCGAAGGCTCGGTGCCCTCGGGTTTTGAGCCTGGTCTTGGGCACCACCAGCAGCAGGTGGTCAGCAGACCTTAAAGCTCTGGCTGGGGTGTAGCGCTGGAGGAGTTCAGCTATATAGGAAGGAGCCAGCCCATTTAGAGCTTTAAAAACAAATAAAAGGATTTTAAAATCAATTCTGAACCGAACTGGAAGCCAGTGCAGTGAGGCCAGAATTGGGGTGATGTGGTCACGCTTTTTGTGGCCAGTCAGCAGACATGCAGCTGCATTCTGGACTAGCTGCAGGCGTTTAATTGATGCCTGGTCCATACCCATATACAGAGCGTTGCAATAGTCCAGCCTTGAGGTCACAAAGGCGTTAAGAAACCCTTTTCCAGGTCTTTAAAAGATAAATACGACTTGGTTTTGGCCAAAAGTCTTATTTTAAAAAAGCAGGATTTGACTACGCTGCTGAACTGCTTGTCGAATTTAAAGTACTGGAGAAGGTCACCCCAAGGTTCGTGACCGAGGGGAGGATGTTTCTGTTGGAGGGAGCCCAGAATATCAACCTGGGAGGCTGGAG
>CADEHL010000780.1:0-24067 GCA_902827135.1 Harpagifer antarcticus
CCCTCTCTCCCTCTCTCTCCCTCTCTCTCCCCTCTCTCCTCTCTCCTCTCTCCTCTCTGTCGCCTCTGTTTAGTCTCAACCTGCTGGCTGATGCTGCTGTTGGTATCCAGGGTATAACAGTTATTCCGTTAAAGGACAAACAGGAAAAATAAGGGCTCTCGCCAAAAAATTCTGTTTGATTTGTTTGGTTGGGCACAAAAAAAGTGGTGTTAATGATTTCCCGATGAATTGACTGTAAATGTGTTCATCGTTTAAGGAAGATTCACAAAATGTGCAACCCTACGTGGGATAGTTATCTGTTTTTGATCTATTTAGTTTATTGATGTAGAAATTATTATTTTTTGTTCAATTTTAAGATCCTATATTTAAGATTAATGTTAAATGCTTTATGTCTGGCTTTTAATATCAATATATTATGGAAATTAGTGTATTGTAGAGCCATTCATTTATCAAGGAAAATCTAACTTCTGTCATGTGTCATAATTGATTGATATAAATTATTTTGAATATTCCATCTGAATCTCCACACTAAAGCTGTTAATGAATGTAGTTGAGTAAAAAGTACCATATTTCCCTCTGAGATGTAGCTGAAAAGTATAGGTTAGTAGAAAAAAAGAAATGCTCAAGTTAAGTATAAGTAGCTCAAATGTGTACTAAAGTACAGTACTTCAATGAATGTACATTAAACAGTCGGTATGTCATTTATGTTGTCTGTCTCTGTAAGGTAGTGGCTTCTGTGCCATTTGGGTTATACTGGTAAACACATCGTTATTTTTATTTTACTTATTGTTGCTTATACATTTGTACAGCCTTGTCTAGACATGCAGTATAGAACGAACCACAGGGTTGCACATTCTAAGATATTGCTTTATTGATTTGTGTTGTCAAAATGATTTTGAGTGAGGTTTCTCCATAAGAACCTCAATGTGCACCTCGGTGTCTTCAGTCTTAATGATTGTCTGCCATGTTGTGAATAACACTGAATATTTGCATCGATATATTTAAAGATGTTTGGATGCATTTATTTTGCTTTTGTGATTGGTGCTTTCTACTTGTCTACAGCCACAGATAAGCATTTCTTCTGAAAGCCGTCATGTGGTTAGTCACCCTGAGCTCCTGTGGCACAAAGCACAGATTCATATTCTCCTCTGACTCACACATCATGTTACATTATTTTACTGTGGCTCTGCTCCTCCATGATTATGAGTCAGAAACAGTCAGAATAATAGGAGTGTTTGGTTTTAGGCAGCAGAAAGTGTATGGGTTGTTTCACATGTAAGAATAATAATGTAAAGTATGGAAATAGAAGAGGCGGGTCTTAGGGGAAGTGGATCTAAAATAGTGGAGAGGGGGGAAGGAAAGGCCAGAGGAGAGGTGCAGAGGCTGAGGGATGCTTGTATGGACGTCAGTCTCTTTTAGCGTCTCTCCATCCCTCGTCTCTTTATCTTCCACTTCTCTCTGGCTGTGCTTTAAGCTGCTCTCAGGTGTCAATGAGAAGGCGACAAAGGGGCTGACAGCACTGCGCACACTCACACACACGTTTATGCTAGTTTACAGTTAGATTGTAATATTATTTTTACTCTCTCAGACACTCAGAATCAGACATACACACAATACTGCTGTGCCTATGTATACCAAGGACTAAGATTAAAGAGGCCCTATGTTGCTTTTTGGGGTTTTAAAATCCCAGAGATCCCTCCAGAGGGAGTTTCTCTTACGCCTTAAACTCCTTAACGTCCGTCACAAAGTGACATCACTATGTAAGACATGTGGTTTTATTGGGAGAAATATGAAACCTGAAAATGAGCATTATAGGATCCCTTTAAATTGATGCTTTTCTAATAGATAGTTGTAATGGCTTAAAACTGACCTCTGTTTTAAGAAAAGGTTAAAGGGCACCTATCATGCAAAATGCACCTTTGTACGTCTTTTATACATGATTATGTGTCCCCGGTGTTCCAGGGAACTCACCAAGTGTCAGAAAACACAACCCTCTCTATTTTCCTCCTTCGCCAAATCTCTAAAAAAGGGGCTGCAACGGATCTGAAAAAAATGGATCCACATTCCGACACTTTTCTACGTCACAAAGACGTACTCCGCTTATTGGTCAACTCTCCACCTATCAGGGGAATGAGCCACGGCCACGTGCATTGCCAAACCTCTCATTCGCATATAAGCTATCGGCAGGCTAAATCAACCCCAGTCACATCTGTGTTTTTGCCTGCTCTTGCTAGGATGTCTAAGCCAGTTAAACGTTGTGCTGTTGTTGGCTGCAAGACTCGGAACAGGGGACTGCATGCAATGCCATCAGTGGAAGAAGAAAAGAATCTGTGGTTAGACTTCATTTTCAAGGGACATGTGCCAGAAGACCCCGGCAGATTTCTGTTTGTGTGTTCCAAACATTTTACGACGGACATGTTTATGAACTTCTCTCAAATCCAACACGGATATGCCTCCAAACTAATGCTACACCCGGGATCAATACCAACCATCCGGGACCAGGCCAGTGAGGACACATCCAATTCTGAAGCTGTAAGTTTTTATTTAGCGGTGTTTTTCCTGATAAAGCTATATCTAGCTTGTAGTATGTAGCATGTAGCATGTAGCTTCGCCGTATCAATGTCGCCTCAACCCCAACTAGTAATCGGTTAGGTGTTTATATGTTCTTGTAACATTTTATTATGTACGCTCCGCAGTCTTTGCTTTGTCTTTTATTTTAATTATCAGGCATTTGCGAACATGTTCAGACTGCCGTAATGGCGATCTGTGTGAAGGCTGTAAAGCCACACCCTAGCTGATAACACAAGTATTTATTCTCCTATTTATTAGTATTTTGTATCCTCTAAAATCATATTGAGTAAGTTATAATAACAAACGTAATCTTCTGGAGGTAAGTGCCGTTTGTTCCAGCGTTATGTAAAAGCTTTTGTGATTGTAGTCTGTAAGAACGATCAGATATCATCGACCTGTAAGCTAAGCTACGCTAAGCTAATGAGACATGCCGTTTTTTGTAGCGTTATATGTAAAAGCTTTTGTGTGTTTACTTGTTTGCGCACATGAATATAAATGGAGGTGTGTTACAACACTGTGTGTATGCGAGGGGACACACACACCACGAGTAAAACTGAGCTAAAGCCCTGGGCTGTTGTTGTTGACGAGGCCTAACCTCTAGCAACAGGCTAATTAGCAGCTAGCACTCATTACAGTCAGTCTACTGAGCTCAGCCCCTCCAACACATCATCTGTATTGAGTCAGAAACACAGCATGCACGTTACGGTTCAAAACTAACTCAGATTGGAAAAGGCTAAGCAAAGACCTTTGCTAAATAGATAGTTTTAAGCCCCATCTTTTGGGATTTCAGACTATATTTATCCAAATAGTATTTTCTCATCCTGAATACTAAGTTGAGATGATTTTGTTCTAACTATGTTTTCTTCTTTACAGGCCAGCACCTCACATGCTACCAGCAGATTACCTGTGATGATAGATTCTGCATGTCAGACTGACCCACCCAAGTACCGGACTGTTCGTACACAGCTATCCTCGAGGACTCTTGGTTCACATCGAAGTACAGGTTAGAATCACGTTTTTCAAATGTTCTTTGGATACATCTTGACATTCTGATGTCGTAGCCTTTAATTTGTGTGCTACTAATTGTTGTAAAAATATTTTTGTTTTATCTTTTCTTTTGTTTTTAATGTCAAATACAATTATGTTACAGCTGTCCAGGCTAAAATTCCCTGCAGAAGCGTTGGTGTGGAAACACTTCCGTTGGAAGTGCCAGTGCCCTTTTCAACATCCACCCCCATAAAGAGACCACCAAAGAGGGCCCGTGTAGACCTTGAAGAGGAATACGAAGATCCATTTGAGGGAAGCTCTTCTTTGGTGATTTCCGAAGGCCAGGATGCAACTTATGATCCAGCAGAATACATAACAAATGCTACAGAAACAACAGCCATGTCGTAAGTTACTGAAATATCACTATGTGTGAGTTTGTCTATGTATTGTATTTTTTGCTGTATATAATTCAAACATTGATAATAGGGAAACACAAAAGATCTCTAAAGCAACAATCTGTGTGATGGATCGTAACTTCTATTTTTTTGTTTTAGTGGTCAAGAACAAAACCCCCCCCAGACGATCAACACATACATCGTGTATGAGACCTGCCTCATGGAGCTTTTTGAATCATGTCCTGTGTGCAAGCGTGTGTGTGATGTACAAACCAGAAGGATCGGTACATTCATATCAGTGCAGCAGCTGTGCCCCCATTGTCAGTTTACAAGAAACTGGAATAGCCAGCCTGTTCTTGGGAGTACTCCAGTTGGAAACCTGCAGCTATCAGTTGCAACATATGTCAACGGAGCATCTTTCTACAAACTTTCAAAGGTAAATTAACTGCAGAAGATTGTTTTGCCAATGTTTGAAAATGCAAATGTTGTTGTTGAATAAGATAGGACAAGGTAACAAGAGTGGGAATAGGGCACTGTTATGACCCATGCTAATATGTAAAGCTCTTTTGGGAGGGTGGAGAAAGAGAAGAGATGTGAAAGGGGCACTGTAGAGTAAGCACCCCTAATGACATGTTCAGCTGTTTAAAAACAAGGGCAGCTCATTTGCACTTTCCAGGTTCTCCTCAACGACTCGTCAACAAATCTACAGCTGATCTTTGAGATTAAAATGTGTTCTTGCTGTTTTCTTTCAACCATTAGGTCTTCAAAGCAATGAATATGCAGCTGTGCAAATACAACACCTTCCGAAGGCATGCCAGGATGTTCATTGAGCCAGCGATTGTTTCTTACTGGCAAAAATCACAGGAAGGCATGCTACAGAAGCTCCATGCAGAGGAGAAAGTGATAGTTGGTGGTGATATGAGGGCTGACTCTCCAGGTATGTATTTTTTATATAATTCAAATTTTACATTTCAGAAAGGGGTTTCACTATGTGTGAATTGTTAAATTCATGGTTCCTGAAAAACATATGCTAAACACTACAAGCAAAAATACTAATTCACCATCCGCAGAGAAAAGTAATTACTGTAAAACATATTTTCACAGGCCACTCTGCAAAGTTCGGAAGCTACACTATGATGGACCTGAAGAACAACAATGTCGTTGACCTCCAGTTGGTTCAGGTAAGTGGGGTGAAATGAAATATCAATGTTTTTTTCTTTAACACTGTTTGCACGTTATATTTAAAATGTGTGTATCAATAGTTATTTGTATGTGTCTTAACAGAGCAATGAGGTTGGTGGAAGCTACCACATGGAGTTAGAGGGCCTGAAAAGAAGTCTGGAGTTGTTAAAGGAACGTGGTGTGACTCTGGACTGTATTGTCACGGACAGACATCTGCAAATTCAGAAATTCCTAAGGGAAAGCAGCATCACCCAATTCTTTGATGTTTGGCACATAGAAAAAGGTATTTTTCTTTATATTAATTTCTATGTAAATAAATCAATTGTAAATACAATCATTATTTTATTTAGACACAAACCCGGCTTCCTCCAATCACATCAGTATACTAATATTTTGAGTAAACTTGTATGTATATTAACTACATGTTAAATGTATTTATTAGGGATTTCTAAGCAACTGGAGAAGGCTGCAAAAAAGAAGGACTGCGAAAAACTTCGAGGGTGGGTGAAGAGTATAAGAAACCACATATACTGGACTGCAGCAACCTCCACCACCGGGCCTGAGAGAGTGGCCAAATGGACTTCCATCCTGAAACACGTGCAGGATATCCACTCTCATGATGACCCCCTGTTCCCTAAGTGCCTTCATCCACTGCGCATTGCGCAATACCAATGGATGGCTGCAGGTATGTTGTTCATAAACCATATTACATTACTCCTCTATAAATATTTGTAAGGGACAACTATTGAATACAGGATGTTGTCAGACACAATCTATAAAGGATGACAATTCAAATATGACTTTGATTTTCAAATTCTTAGGAACGCCGGCCTTTCACAAGCTGGAGACAATTCTCTCAACCAAGAGGATTTTGAAAGCTGTGGCCAAACTCAGCCCCCACCACCAGACTTCATCTTTGGAGTCATTCCATGCCGTCATCCTGCGCTTTGCTCCAAAGAATGTTGTGTTTCCATTTCTTGGAATGTTGTGCAGGTAAAATAAACAATAGTTACTTACTAATTAGTGACAATTTGTACATCCTTTGCTATTATTTACATTTTTTTTTCTCATGGCGGAAATTAAAGACTGTACCTGGCAGCCCTGCACTACAATGAAAATGCTGAGCGTGCACAGGCCACTACATCCACTGGAAACCCTCTGTATAAACTGCAGTTCCCAAAGGCCAGGAAGGGAGAATGCAGAGCAAAACCAGTAAAGACTGACCCCACATTCCGTAAGTGTTTAAAATATTTATTATACAACAATTTACAAATATATAAAATTAGAAAGAACTTTCAGTTTTTTACATGCATATTCTAATCTAAACCACATTTTTTTTTTGTGCTTTTGTTAACATTGCACAGGCTACGTGGCCAACTTGATGGACCTCATCTTCGACCAAGTCTTTGTGGACCCTGCACCATTCACACAGGAGTTTCTGAAGATACCCATCCCAGAGGACCTGTGTTCCCAATATGAGCAACCTGACAGGGAGGAGGTCATCGCCGGGTATGCTACAAGGTTCAATTTGGCTGCTGTCTGAACCCAACATAGACATTTCGCGGATCAGGAAACTCCCTGCGAATCCTGAGGACAACGCAGGCCGGAATCACCACTCTGATCCTGCGTCCAAGGAAGCCCCAGCACCAGCTCACAAAGCTTCTGTAGGCTAGATACCTGTGACGCCTGGAATCATAAAAAAAATATTTAGTGTCATTTATACAAAATAGAAGTACATTTAGTTTTTTTTTATGAGTTCAAAGAACCGTTCATTTTGACAATAAAGTTCCGAGTTGATATCGAATGTGTCGTGATTATTCATGTTTGGATGGGTAAAGAATATTCTGATTTCAAAAGCATAAGGTTGTGTGTGGACTTTTTTTGTCGTACACATGGGTGTGTTTTGCCATTGCTGTGTAGTATATAATAGTACAATGACAGAATGAAAGATTGCATAAAGCCATATACACCAGTATTTATTTCCATGAACAATATTAGCATTCGTATTACAATTTCAGTCAAAACAAACCACTCACTGCTCTATTTGCCTCAACTGTAGTACACCATGTTCAGCTCTGTAAATATTCAATGCGTTCTGCAGTGAGAACACATTCAGACACACAGGCTCCAATCCAGGATGTTCCACCATACAGGTTACAGAGTCCTCAAGTTCCTGCATCCGTCTTGACACCTAGTGTGATAAACATATATTGAATGACATGTGAAAAATGTATTCTCTAAACAGACAACTTAGTGAAGCTATCAAAAATGTTACCTGTGGTATCTCCATGCAGCACACATGCTCCGGATCAGAAGGCATCGTGGCGCAATTTGCACATGTACACCTGTAGAAAGAAGTCAATAACTGAGCTTTTAAAAACACATGAAACACATAATGCTGACAACTGAGGTGTTGTTGGAGTTATGCTTTTTATCACCCTAAGTTATTGAACTTTCCAACGGTTGTTGCACGATGTTGGAAGAAAAGGACTGTAAATTATTATTAAACGCAATGAGGCCATTGTATATATGCTGAAAATATGAACGTCTCCCTTTATAAATATATATCGCTGTTTTTGCGTTACAAACTGTACACATTGCATTCTTGCTAATTAGCCAAAATATCAACGCAATAAGTAGCAAGCATCATAACAAACAGAGTAAAAATAAATCGGGACAACAGCTTGTCAACTAACCATTCAGAAACGTCCTGCTGCAACCGAGATGTTTGCACCTCCACCAAAACCTCCGCTGCTTCAGGGTCAGTTTCTGGATCAAATCTATAATATGCTTGAACACATGCATTGCTCTGAGAGGACATGTGTATTCCACACTCGTAATCACAGCAAGCATGGTAACGTGACTCCTGCCGGCTCTTCTGCAGGGGGGCGTGGTCAGCTGCTGCTCAGAATTTTCAAAGACAGGTTTGGAATAAAGCGAAAATGAGCGAAACGAGGCATGGCTAAAAAATGATCTGTTTGGTATTTTGAAAAATAAAATGTATAAATATACCTTATATAGGTATGGTCATACACTATATCATTTAAATATAGCATGATAGGTCACCTTTAAGCTAAGGAAATACTGAATCTGTTTACATCTTCAAATCACAAAAGGTAATCCTATTTCATTTGGAAAATAATGTTTTCAAAAGCATTAGGCAACTTTACAAACACTAATCCTATACTGTATAACAATATTATGTCCATATCTACATAAACCACATCCACTGTAGTTCAGGTAGTTGTAAACATGGACATGTTCTGCAGTCTGAGTCGTGCAAGTTTTGAGAGGAGCGTAGGAGAAAGCAGGAGATAGATTAGAGGGTGGAAGCAGAGAGCAAGGTAAATACAGAGCTGTCAGCCTCCATCTCAATCTACAGGAGGAACACAGACAGAGAGGGACGACTGAGCCAGACAGCGAGTGAGAGGAGGGAACAGAGATAATCCCTGAGAGACAAAGTGAAGACACAATCATGCCACGGTGTGATTAAGCTTTACAGGGGGAAGGGGAATTGACAGAAGGAGGCCGGGGTTGCATGTCTTTAAACTGCTCATTCTAAATTTACTATAAGTGTAAATAGTTGATTTCTTTAATATAAACACAAACAAGGACTACATACATTTGGTTGTTAAAAAAACTGCCACCAAGATATGATCTAATAGTCCGACCTCAACCACAAATCCCACATCAACATAAAAAACATAGCCAGACTTGGAACGTGTCTTAAAAATGAGCTTGAAAAACTCATTCACGCATTTGTTTTCAGCAGGCTTGATTACTGCAACCGTGTATTTACAGGTCTCCGTATAGAATCACTCTTATTTCTGCACTGGCTAATGGCTACCAATAATTGCTAATTTTACACGCCACACATCTGGAACAAACTTCCAGAAAACCTGAGGTCCTCACCAACCCTGTTCTGTATTTACAATGGGTGAACAGGCGAAAACCTAGACTACCTGGAACAGCAGCAGCAGCAGCAACAGCGTGCAGAGAGAAGTTTTTGCGACTATTGACAATTTACTGTTGTGCGTGCGTAACATACAATATAACATCTTAATCGCTGGATTCTATCAAAGTACTTCATGGGTCCAAAGAAAACCATCGCTGCGGAGGAGGTCGAGGACATTAAAAAGTCGCTCGACTTCCTGGCGGAGGACATTTCTGCTGTCAGGTTGCAGCAGAAAAATATTTTGGACCTTGTAAAAGAGGTTCAGGATCTGCGGATCCAGAATGCTGAGAAGGACAAGAGGATAACTTACCTGGAGAGCAGAGTGGAGGACCTTGAGCAATATACCAGGATGAACAATGTTATCGTTACCGGGCTCAACATAAAACCCCGGTCATACGCTCGTGCTGTGACCGTTAACAACAGGGGTGAGCCCGGGGATCTTGATGTCAGCTCCACGGAGCAACAGGTGGCTGCTTTCCTCCAGTCCAAGGGGATCGAACTGGGCTGTGAGAACATCGAGGCATGCCACCCCCTGCCAAGGAGTAACGCTGGCAACAAACCGGCTATTCTCATCAGGTTTGTGAACAGGAAACACAAAACGGCCTTACTCAAACAAGGAAGGAAGCTGAAAGGATCAGATGTCTACATCAACGAGCATCTGACAAAGTACAACGGCGACATAGCCAGAAAGGCTCGCTTCATGAAAAAACAGAAGAAAATTCAGAACACCTGGACAACAAACTGCAAAATATTTATAAAGCTAAACGGAACACCTGAGGAGGCCAAAGTACTGGTCATCAGAAACATGGAGGATCTGGATAAATACCAATAATCTTCATGTTCTGGACCACACATAAGGTAACAAGCACTTACACATATCCATGACTCACACTGAATGGAGGCAACCATCTTCAATAGGGGAAAAATATTAATATGTCTCAAATGATCAAGGAACAAGACCAACTGTTGCTAAAAACATTTGAATACACTGACTATAAAACAAAAGATCTGGATTATGAAATAGACCCAGACAATAATTTCTTCTCTTCTATCATCAACAACTGCTGTTATTACACTGATCAACAGTACAACCAGAGCATATCATCAGAGGGCAAGCTATCTATTATTCACTTCAACAACAGAAGCATGTCTGCAAACGTTAACCTCATCAAGGAATATTTAAATCAGTTTCAACAAACATTTAGCATTATTGCCATATCTGAAACTTGGATCACGGAGGACAAAGGCATAGACTTTGAGCTGGAGGGCTATGAACTCAGATACATAAATAGACAAAACAAGGGTGGAGGAGGAGTAGCCTTGTATGTGGACAATACTTTACAATTTAAGGTGATGAATTATATGTCAACAGTGATTGATAATGTATTGGAATGTATCACGATTGAAATCTGCTAAGAAAAAACGAAAAATGTAATCATCAGTTGTAAATATAGAGCACCCGGCTCTAGTATTGAGATTTTCAAGGACTGGATGGAGGAAATATTCTCAAAAGTGATTCATAGAACAGTTTTCATTTACTTCAATATTGACCTTCTAAATCCAAATAATCACAGCATGACAGAAGAATTTATCAACACAATGTACAGTATGAGTTTATATCCAAAAATGACTAGACCCAGCAGAATCACATCGCACTGTGCTACTCTCACAGACAATATACTCACAAATGACATAGAAAACAATACAGTAAGTGGACTCTTAATAAATGATATAAGTGACCACCTACCAGTATTTGCAGTTTATGACAAAAACTACGGTAATAACATGCCGGACAATGCTACTCAATACAGACGAGTTAGATCAGAGGAAGCAATTAACGCTTTAAAAAATGCTTTACTGGCATAAAGATGGGATGATTTATACAAAAAACACAATATTGACAGTGCATATGATCAATTCCTGAGAATGTTTTTATCATTATATAATACATACTGCCCAATTGTCAAATACAGTAGAAAAATGAAATGCAGAAAGTCCATGGATCACAGGGGGTTTACAAAAAAAAAAAATTAAAATTGTATAGAGATTTCATGAGAAATAAAACAAAAGAGACAGAGATTAGATATAAAAAATATAAAAATAAATTAACAATTATAATAAGGACCTGCAAAAGTGAATACTATCGGAAATGACTCGACAAAAATAAAAACAATATTAAAGGAATATGGAGCATACTGAATAGTATTATAAAAAATGGGTCTAGAAAAAGGAGCTATCCCACATACTTCATTGACAAGGATAAGGAAGAGGAAAATATGGATGTTGTATCCAACAGTTTCAATGATTTCTTTGTAAATGTTGGACCTGAATTAGCAGGCAAAATCCCTGATGGAGGAACATCAGAAAAAAAGCTGGAAAACTTAATCCTTTCTCAATGTTCCTCACAGCAGTGGATGAAAGAGAAGTAGTTGATATTGTAACGAAATGTAAAAACAAAAAATCTACCGATTGTGATGACATTGACATGACTGTATTAACAAAGGTTATAGATGTTATTTCAAAACCATTCACACACATATGTAACTTATCATTCCAAACTGGTGCATTTCCTAACAAAATGAAAATAGCAAAAGTCATACCTTTGTTCAAAGCTGGGAACAAACATCACTTCACAAACTATAGACCTGTCTCACTTCTACCACAATTCTCAAAATTCTTGAAAAGCTTTTCAATAACAGACTGGACAATTTCATAGAAAAACACAAACTTCTCACCGAAAGTCAATACGGATTCAGAGCCAATAGATCAACATCGATGGCTTTAATAGACTCACTTGAAGAAATTACTAGCTCAATTGATCAAAAGAATCATGCCATTGGAATATTCATTGACCTAAAAAAAGCATTTGACACAATTAATCATGACATATTAATAAAGAAACTGGAACGTTATGGAATCAGGGGTGTAGTTTTGGAATGGGTAAGGAGTTATTTAACCAACAGGCAACAGTTTGTGAAGCTGGGAGAGTGTTGTTCTTCATATTTGGACATTACATGCGGTGTCCCCCAGGGGTCAGTATTGGGGCCGAAAATATTTATTATGTATATTAATGAAATATGCAATGTATCGACAGTACTCAAGTTTGTTTTGTTTGCTGATGACTAATATATTTTGTTGTTCTGGGGACAATGTACAGCTACTATTGGAAGAGATCACAGCTGAAATATGCAAACTAAAGTTATGGCTAAACAGTAATAAGTTATCATTAAACTTGAATAAAACAACATTAAATCATATTTGGAAATAGCAATACACTAGCATCCATTAAGATAGATGGGATTTTCATTGAGAGAGTTAAAGAACATAAATTCCTTGGAATCACAATTGATGAGAAACTGAGCTGGAAACCACACATAAAACATATTCATTCCAAAGTCTCAAGAAGTATTGCAATATGAAACAAGGCAAAACAGATTCTTGATCAAAATTCCCTCTATATTCTTTACTGTTCATTGGTGTTACCTTATTTAAGTTACTGTGCAGAGGTTTGGGGCAGTAATTATAAAACTACAACACAATCCCTATTTAATTTACAAAAAAGAGCAATAAGACTTATTAAAAATGTCGGCTATAGGGATCATACAAACCCATTATTCTTAGAGCTAAAATTATTAAAACTGTCAGATCTTGTTGAATTCCAAATTGCACAAATCATGATTAAGGCAAAAAACGTTCAATTACCTGGAATATTCAGATATTGTTCAATGAAAGACAAGGGAATTATAATTTACGTGGTTCATTTATATTCACTTATGTTAGGGTGCGCACAACAAAGAGAAGTTTTTGTGTTTCTGTTTGTTGGGTGAAGATCTGGAACAATTTGAGTGAGGAGCTAAAGGGATGTCCAAACATCAAACTATTCAAAAAGAGGTATAAAGACACAATTCTTTTTTTATTTATTTATCCTTTATTTATCCAGGAATGTCCCATTGAGATACAAGATCTCTTCTTCCAGGGAGTCCTGACCACATTCTCACAAGGTACAGGGAGGAAACTGCTAAACCATAACTGTTTATATTCCTGTTTTGTATTCAATTTATGAATTTGTGTTCGTATGAATTTGTGTATGTACATATATGTGTATATATATATATATGTAAATATATAGAGACCATTCTCCTAACTTGCCTGTATATATTATATGAATGATTATATAAATTATTCAAGGTTAAAATATACATTGATATTGTATGTTAACATATATTAAGATGTAAAAAGAAAAATGTAAAAAAAAAGGGAGAAGGGGTCGGATTAAATAAGTGTAAACTTCTTCCGACCTTTTCGGACGTGTACTTAGCTAAAGTTTTGTTGTTTATTGTTATCAGACAATGAAACTACAGATTATTCAATTATTAATTAAATATTTCGTTTTGTTCTTGCATTCATTTGTATAGTACTGTATCATCTTTTGTTTCATTTGTATTTTCTTAGGTTTTACACGCTCGAAAAAATAAACTAAACTAAATGTTGATTTCAAACTACTTTGTATGAATGGTCTTTATGACTGTTATTCCATTGTATTTATTTATTGTGTTTCTTTTGTTTTGTTTTCTCTCTTAACTAATGTTCCACATAAATGCTCATCTGTGAGTATTTGCAAAATGATGTGAGTGAGTAGCCACAATTAGGGACACAAAAGTCCAAATGGGTAAACCTCGCATTATCAGTAAGAGAGACACAAAACGTTTGTGGAGCAGGGTTTTGTTCATGATCTGTTTGGTTTTGAATGGGAAATAATTGAGCTGTGTGATGATGTTGAAACTGCATGGTCTTATTTTTATCTTGGTTTTATGGAAATTATAGATAGACATGCACCCCTGCGTAAATGTAGAGTGAAGGGAAGAGACAATCCTTGGTTTTCTGCTGAACTATCTAGTCTCCTTCATGAGAGAAACAAGGCCTGGGCAAAGGCTAGGAAATCAGGATCAGAGGTAGAATGGCTGCGCTTTAGGCAGCTAAGAAATAGCTTCACATCGCAAATCAAAAGTGCTAAGTCGAAGTATTAGTATTAGTCAGTTACCACAAAGAACCTGAATAATCCTGGAACATTTTGGAAGGCCATAAAATCGATATCCACCGGTGAAATCCGTAATGAGCTACCTCCGTGCCTTACCACAGCATCTGGCTCTATATCGGACAGGGCTTCTATGTTAAATTGTTTTAATGAGCGTTTTGTGTCCTGTGGCTCTCTGTTTCATTCTGTCACTAACTCTGCTTCTGTGAACACCCCAGTCTGTGATTCTGAACAATGTGGTCTGGAAAACCCTTTCAGTTTTGCTCCTTTTACTGTTGATGTTGTTCGTGAAGCCTTAACCAAGTTAGATCCTAAGAAACCGGCTGGCCCGGACAACGTGGAACCTTTCTTTTTAAAGATAGCTGCAGATGTTATTGCTCCTCCTCTCACTACTCTTTTTAACCTCCCTCAGCACAAATGCAATTCCAAAAGTATGGAAGTCAGCTTATGTCCTGCCTTTACTAAAAGGAGGGAAGGCCACTTTATTAAATAATTATAGACCTATCTCTAAATTGTCAGTTCTGGCTAAGGTTCTTGAACGCCGAGTGAACAGGTAAAGGAGTTTTTATGTACAAATGACATCCTGTCTAAACATCAGTCAGGCTTCAGAAAGCAGCACAGCACCATCACTGCCACAATGAAAGTGGTGAATGATATGGCGAGTATTTTAGACAATAAGCAGAGTTGTGCAGCTCTATTTGTTGACCTGTCCAAAGCGTTTGATACCATCGATCATCGCATCTTGAAGCAGAGGGGTGGTTTGTGAACTACCTCTCTGAAAGGTCCCAATGTGTTCACTTTGATGGGCTCACTTCTGAGTGGTTAAACATTACTAATGGTGTACCACAAGGTTCTATTTTAGGTCCACTTTTATTCTCCATCTACATCAATAGTTTAGGTGAAAATGTCGATGGAGCAATTTTACATTTTTATGCGGACGATACCGTGATGTACTGTGCAGGTCCCTCCATTAAGGAGGCTGTTGTTGAATTACAAGCTGTTTTTAACATTATTCAGACTCAGCTCTCTGAACTTAAGCTTCTTTTAAATGTTGATAAAAACCAAGGTAATGCTCTTTTCAAAAGCTAAAAAGAGACCAGAGCCTGTTTTAGATATTGTAACTACGCAAGGAATAAAACTTGAAGTGGTTACCTGTTAC
Organism: Harpagifer antarcticus; assembly: GCA_902827135.1. Taxonomy (NCBI): domain Eukaryota; kingdom Metazoa; phylum Chordata; class Actinopteri; order Perciformes; family Harpagiferidae; genus Harpagifer; species Harpagifer antarcticus. Next base: position 15,285 of record CADEHL010000780.1, read on the forward strand.
AAATACCTTGGTATCTGGCTTGATGATTGTCTCACTTTTAAACTTCATGTCAATAACCTGTTTAAAAAACGGAGGGTTAGGCTAGGTTTCTTCTGCAGGAACAAGTCCTGTTTCTCGCTTGAGGCCAGGAAAAGGCTAGTCACTGTGACCTTTTTACCTGTGCTGGACTATGGTGATTTGATTTATATGAATGCACCTGCCAATTGCCTGGTCAAATTAGATGCTGCGTATCACAGTGCACTAAGATTTGTGACAAACTGTAAAGCAATAACCCATCACTGTACCCTGTATGCAAGGGCTGGTTTGCCTTCGCTAACTGTACGGAGGCTCAGTCACTGGTACATTTTCTTATACAAAGCCATGTTAGGGAAACTTCCATCCTACATCTGCTCCCTGATCTCACGGCGAATTGTAAGTGGCTACTGCCTGAGATCGCATGCTGTAGTATTATTAAATGTGCCAACTGCTAGGACTGTCTTAGGGAAGATAGCTTTTAGATGCGCAGCTCCACTGTCTTGGAATAGTCTGCAATTGAAATAGAAACTGAGCAACTGGTGCCACTAAATGTTTTTAATGCTCGGTCGGATGCTACTCAATCGGAAGCTGTTGGTACCTGTTAATTTAGATAGTTATGTAAATTGTAATCCCTGTAATGATGCTGTATGATGTCCTTTTTGTTGTTCTGTTTATGTTTTTATGTTTCATGTGGAACCTACTTGAGCAGGTCTCCCTTGAAAAAGAGATCAATGATCTCAATGGGATAAATAAAGCTTTGAAATTAAAACTATTGTGTGTTAATGTTGATGTAAAGCAGAAAATATGCTACATAAATAAACTAACCTTAATTTCTCGTTTAAGGACTAATTGCTGCATCACTCTATTAAATAGATGTGTTGGGCCACCATACTCGAATGCAATGCTAACTCTGGCTTTTGAAGCGGTACAAGGAAAGGTTATAAGGTGAGAAACCGTGAGAAAATACCTAATAGGCCTATTTGGAACTCGTCCTGGTGGTCACATCTAATGATGTCTCTCACTCACTCCAAGAAAGCAAACATGAACACATGAGACAAAGAGACGGGTGACTAGAGTGATAAAGAGGAAGCTGCAGCTGATTACACTAAACATCAACACACACACACACACACACACACACACACACACACACACACACACACACACACACACACACACACACACACACACACACACACACACACACACACACCACACACACACACAACACACACACACACACACACACACACACACACACACACACACACACACACACACACACACACACACACACACACACACACACACACACACACACACACACACACACACACACACACACACACACACACACACACACAGCAGCACAGGACGCCGAATAGAGACACTGCAGCCCCTCTAGAATAGTGCTGTAACACAACACACACACCAAACCAAAGACATTCAACATTTTCAGTGACTATTGAAACAAGAGGAACTACAGTTTGTGTGTTTTAGAAGTCAAAGTTGCAACTGAATGATCCAAGTAGAATGATTACTGCTTTACAATGCGAGAACAATAACTGGTTGAACAACCCTTGGTGATATTTCCCCCAAAAGTGTGGATGTACCCTCTCTTCTTCATGAAACTATCAGTTTCCTCTCTTGAGAAAAATCAGGAAACTAAAAGCTGAACATCCAACTGACTATAACAGGAATATTTCCACCCAGTGAACACAGCTTTTCCACCAGTTTGAATCAAACTACAAATACCAACCTCCAACTTTAAATAACCTTAACCAGGATGATTAACAATGACCATAATAAAAAGTGATAAACAATGAAATTACTCTTTACTCAGTTTGAGATCTCTTATTGAAAACGTTGCCAGAGGAAGGTTTGAACATTCCCAGAATATATAAGTGAAGTCCACTACCAAGACACATTTCAACTGGAAAATAAACTCCTTTGATGTTGAGCTTTTTGTTATACTTTGTCACCTGGGCTATACAATCATTATTAGCCTACTTATATCCTTATTCTTCACTAAGGTGATACATGACAGTTATTGCACAAACTATATCTCCCTATGTTTTTGAAGACGATGTGTCAACTAAAAGTGTGAAAACTATTTCTTACCTTATCCATACAAATCTTCTTTCCCTTGTATTTTCGGTTTAATATTTGTTTTTTTTAATCATATCATAAGAGCTTTCAACAACAAAGAGGGAGCACATGAGAATAAGGGAATGTATTTCACTGATTCCACTTTAAAGCCACCAGTGGGCAGCACTGCCTTACAAAGAGACTTAGCAGGACTGAACAGCATACAAAATAGTCGATGTATACAACACTTTATATATTAATACACAGTAGCCTACTATAGACAAGCCTGTTTGGTCCTGTTACGTTGTAATTTGTAGAGGTCTCCTTTGTTTTTTCTGTGACATTTAGACTCTGACCCCCCCCTCACCAGAGAAACTAAGCTGATTCTCAATCCTCAGACCAACAAACAGCCAAAAGGAAAGGTCATTGATGAATAGATAAAAGTAATAAGTGAAGAAAAGTACTTTAATAATGAGAAGCCTATGGTGTCACTGCACATCTTCCTGATGTCTGTCACACCCAGTAAGAGTGCTGGCTAACCTGACCTGTAGCTGTAAGCTGTAAGTGAAAAATGTATATAGCGCACTGACTGAAATATGTAAATTGCCCGACAGAAGGCATAAAGGAGAAGAAACGTAGAACACATGCACTCATGTGTGTCTGATGCAGGCGGGGAAATGTCTCTAATTGACCTATTTTTAGTCAGCTGTAAAAATGAGCTAAAAATAACTGCAGATTCTGTTAATGCTTTTATGTGAATTGTTTTTTTAGTAGAGACACAGCTGCCGGCTAGGCTGCTCTGAATAACCAGAGTCTAAACCATGGTCTAAACAGTGCCATGTTGTCCTTACATTACATTTAAAACAGAAACCGTACATGAAGTTTATTACAAATGTCATATTTCAGGTGATTAACAAACAGTCCATCTGAAGCTGCACAATGTCTCTAAACTCTGCTCAGCTTTAAACACACACACACATAGACACTTTCACACTGTGCTGATTGGTGATCTGATTGTGTAATGACGATTGATTGGGTGATGGACGGTTGAAACTAACTTTCTATCAGGAATAAGATGTCAAAGAAAATCTCTAAAATCATTTAGACATGTTTCTGGTGGAGCGGCTGTTACCCAGATGTACTTGGTAACATAAAGTTGGTTTAATGATAAACTCTGATTAAAGGGCGTAGAAACAGCCTTAAACAAAAAAAACAAAGGGCTAAATGGATGCTGATTTAAACCATAGACTGTATATATAAATGGACGTAGGGTACGTCACCCATAGGATTCTGCAGAGTTGCCGAGAAGCCCTTAGTAGGTGGAGTCGGCCACTAACGGCTCGACTGTGACGTCAGAGTCCAACTCCTGCCTGCTCCAAATAAGGGCAAAGAGGCGGAGCCGGGGCGGGATCTGCTGCCACCGAGCTGGAAGCTCCAGAGCTAGCTGAAGCTACCAAGCTAAGCTAACATGCTACCCATCTGCACACTGCCGTCACATTTTACGTTTCTAAGGTAAGCGGACATGAAACTATTCAGCAAAACTATAAATAATAATCTAAGTTATTGAGTTTTTAGCATAATACTTCAGAATCTTAAAATCCCTTAACGTTTGTATGCAATTGTGCTAAATTCAACACTGGAATCAAGTAAATATTAATGTTTGCATGACATTAGTTATTTATATTTTGCCATCACTGAATTATACGTTTAATACATTTAAGTCAAGCTAAGGTACATGTGATGGTAGCTAGTTAGTGCTCTTACCTGTGAGGCCTCCTCCAAACAGCATAATAACCAGACTGTATCATTAAAACTACAAGTAGGCTACCAGTTCTAGTTCCTTGACTTTAGACAAACAATTCAAAAGACAAAATGTATTTAAAGACCAATCTTTATTTGAATGTGCCTCTTAACTTGAGATATTAGTTATACAGTAATAGTATTGACAATCTAAAAAAACTGAGCAACTCAACAGTCAACTTTATGTTTCTTATTGTCTAAAGCATTTATTATTTTCATTTTCCCCCTCTCATATTCAGTGTGGACGGATTGAGACAGCGTGGTGTCCAGAGAGCTGCAGAGACTTCAGGGAGAAATCTCCGTGTGATGGACGTCCTGTCTGTTTGTTTGGCCCGGAGAGGACTGAGGGTCTTTCATCAGCGAGGAGGACCAGGCCTGATGGAGGAGCCCATGCTGGGCAAAGCTGATGCCAACTGCACAGGCCTAGTCTGTCACTTTATTTGACTAAATGTGTTTACTTATACATTTAATAGGTTTACACCTTCTGTCCATATGTGCTTTTTATTTAAAAAACATTTTGATTAACTTTTGGTTCACATTTCAATAAATTGTATTTGTATTCCTTTCGTCCATTATTCTTACTGAAAATGTTAGATTACACATTCACATCTGACTGAAGATTGGCCCCATTTATTTGTGACGTTGCAAACTCTGCAGTACAAGGCACAAGTGATGTGAAGCTCATAAAGTGAGGCAAATAGAAATAATCAGCTGATGGAGTGTAGATGTGGAAATAGGTGCATTCGATCAGCTGACTTTGTTTTCACGATAAAAGTGTAGTTTCTTAGTGAATGTCCTGTACTGGTCTTAAAATCTCATAACATCAGCTTTTAATGTTCCTCTTGGATGTTCTTCTTGACCCTCAGAAAAGGAGAAAATGTTGAGTCGTGTCTTTCAGGCATGTCCTTTCCTAACAAAAATTACAGGAAACATAAAACATTATTGCAGAACAAGTGTGTTATTTATGAAAGCGGTGTGTCATCATCATCTGAGTCATCATTACCTGTGTTCGAGTCCGAGTCCAAGTCCGAGTCACCTAAGAAGAGTCCAAGTCAAGTCCGAGTCACAAGTCTTCATGTATTAATCTTCGTGGATATGTGTTGAAATGTAGCTGCTCCTCTACATTGCTTTTATCCTGTCATGTTATACTAATCTGTCTATTGATCTATTGAACTGCTGTGAAGCGAGTTTGGCTACAATTCTTGTAATAGGTGCAATACAAATATAAAGCTTATTACTAATATTAATATTATTATTATATATATAAATAAACTATATTTAAAATGAGTTACCTTTTAGAGAAGTGATTATATTTGTATGCCAATATTTTCCTATGGTAAAGTTTTCGTTTTGCACTTTTATTTTGATAGTAACAAGATCGGGACTCTTATTTTGAAGGAACTTTTACTGGTTAAATCGGTTTACTGATAAAGATTGAGCCCCAGAAAGCACATGGCTACTTAGCATGCACAATGACTCATTCTGCATGTTAAGTAGCCATGTGCTTTCGTGTTATGGCTGAATCTTTATTTATTGATTAGATCACATTACTCTGATGATAGTGTTCAAGACAGCCTATAATGTCTGAACTCGATCCTTAGAGTAATGTGTTACGGAGCCTTTTCCAATATTGTTTCCACATAACGAGCATTTTGCAATGCTCTTTTCCAATGTGGAAGCAGAATGTGTGAATGCATACAGCACGATGCGGGGTGTGTCTCTAGACATCTTTAGACTGGAATAGCAGGGCCCAGTACGTGAACTCGCCTCGCAGGTGCACACGCCAGGATAGAGGACATCAGACTCCAGAGAAAATGTACTCGAGTCCGAGTCCAAGTCCAAGTCGGAGCGTCAATGTACAAGTCGAGTCCGAGTCATCGTGGGGAAAAAAATCACGAATCCGAGTCCAAGTCATCGTGCGCGAGAATTCCCAAGTCCAAGTCCGAGTCGCGTCAATCAGTGCGCAAGTCCGAGTCGAGTCACGAGTCCCGAAAATCCAAGTCCAGGACTCGAGTACTCCATCTCTGGGCTGTAGACATAATTATTTTGTAATTGTAATGTTTTTTTTTATTTCAACAGAGCTACAAAGACATCAGATTATGAATGAACTGTATGAAGTTCATAAACATTGAAATATATGTTATTATCAAAATAATATTTAACTGTTATTAAAACGTAGTGCAACTGTAGAAGCTTTCTCTGTTGTCTCACTGAAATAATAACTTTTACCACGTTTTTTACAGACAATATTGAGAGATAAATAGTAGCAGTTCTCACTATGTGTCAAATATCTTTGCCTTCAATACATTAAATTAGAAAGCTGACAGTCATATTGCTTGTTAACATCTAAATGTAACTTTTTGCATGGAAAAAACCCTCAACTTCACTGATGTGTAGGTGATAGGGGTGTAACGGTTCACAAACATTTCGGTTCGGTACGTACCTCGGTTTTTAGGTCACGGTTCGGTATGTTTTCGGTACAGCAGAAAAAATGATCACAAAACATCAAATATTTGATGGGGGTTTTTAATTATTATTAAACTGTGAATAATGTATTCACTCAAATAAATACAAAATATAATAAAATAGACATTAAGGTGCAGCATTTCAATGAACTGAAATAATCTGTATTTGAACTGTACTGTACTAGTACCTAAGCAGCCAGTTTGACATTATGACTTGCTTGTCATTGTATTTTCATGCTTTTTTTAAAGAAAAATGAACTTGTCCACATTGCTTGCCGAAAGGGCAGATCTGCTGGCACTAACAATGTCTCCTGCTGTGGAGAACACCCTCTCGCTAGGGATAGAGGTAGCAGATACAGCCAGGTAGCGCTTTGCTAACATGGCAACATAAGGATATTTGGCGTTTGTAATAGCTTTGGCTCGGTCTGAACTTGTTGCGAGTGGTGGAGGCTCAAATGCTAGTGGGAGTTGGGTTTGTACTTCAGTAATTTTTTTCCTTTTGGTAACGGTGATATTCACGTTCGGGTGATGCTTTTTCAAATGAGTGTGCAAGTTTGATGTATTGCCAGCCGTTTAACCAATTTTAGTTGAACAATGCCGACAAATAGCTTTGGTTCGGTCCACCTGTCTTTGTCCGTCATCCTTGTACGTAACTGTGAAACCAAAATGTTCCCAAACCGGAGACTTCAATAATGCTGGAGGATTTTCGAGCTCAACTTTATCTGCGTTCGCCATTTCGCCAGTTCCTCAAATTACTGACTACATTTGAACGCATCCCTGTGACCAGCTCTCATAGTATGCCTCTCGTCCAATTAAATGACTTCATCACACGTGTACCGAACCGAAGGGATGTAACGATACCAAAAACTCACGGTACGATATTTATCGCGATATTGAAAAATAAAGAAAAAAAATGTGAATTTTTTTTACTTTAATTTGTACAGCATTTTAGTAGGATAGTAGTATTTTAAAGTGTCAACAATATAATAATCAGACCCTGCAATAGAATAAATCAAGTTTCACTTTAGCTTTTCAAGTAACTCACTCTAACTCACTCACTCAACATCATCAAGGTTATCTTGTAGGAATATGAGCATGTCCACATTTCCAGGTAGATACCGTATTCGCCAAGAAGGTGAGGCTTATTGACAGGGTGAGATATAAATATACTCTTGGTACTTGTCAACGTCTCTAGGTGTATTACATGTAGCCCTGTAAATACGATGTCCTTTTGTGTTATCTGTTGTTTTATGTTCATGTTGTAACCTACTTGCTACCATGTTGGACAGGTCTCCCTTGAAAAAGAGATTGATGATCTCAATGATCGATCTGGTTAAATAAAGGTTTAAAAAAAAAAAAATTAAATTTTTAACTTTTAAATCGCGGTAGATTTTGTCAGTCTCACGACGGTAATGAGCCATTTATTTAACGCGATATCGCGATTTTCAATATATCGTTACATCCCTAGCTATACCGAATAATATTGGTACAAATACGTATACCGTTACACCCCTAGTAGGTGATCTAGTATTTAGTATTGTTTAATGGAATGTATATCAGTGTATTAAAGTCAATACTTCATTTATGTAACCCAATATCTTTCTTGATTCTTTGTACAGTATGAAAAAAGAGTATTTGTACTTGTGCTGAAGTTCACTGCTGTTTAGGAGTCCAGTTCTGTCTCTCACTGTCTGGTCCAGCCTGTCTGCATCACCTGGACACTTTAAACAAGCATATATATATATATATATGTAAAGTACCATGTGTACAAACAATATAACTTATTCTCTTCCGTTAAACATGTTGGATTATATATTGTCCGAGTCAGGGTCCTTTTTATTTTACTGTAACTTTGGAAGTTGTGTTACCAATGCTTACTGTTTATTTGATACCAATTTGGTAATGCAATTAATACAAACAACAAGGTTTGGGTTTCTTCTTCAGATATGACTGACGTTAACGTGTAAGCTCAATAATGAACTCCAGGTCAACCAACCATATTGTAATATCTAAGTAATCATTTTGAAATATGACATTAATAATTGTAATATACACACATCTTATTGTGAGGTTGATTTCACACACACTACTTTGACGTTAGCTTGTCTACATACTGGAGCATAGCCAATTTAAATTAACCTTAGCGATGCATACAGTTCCTACCTACATAATAAAATATCTCTCTAAGTTACAAGGATAACCTTATTTTACCAACATCAAACAGAAGCCGTTTGTTCTACAGTATTATCCCACTTAACGTTTAACACTTGTCCATTTCATTTTAACCTTTATATATACAGTCTATGGTTTAAATTTGGAGGCTACGATTAGCATCGTTAGCACAGATGTAGCTACCACTCGCTTACACGCCAACCCAAGCCTTAACATTCGTTTATGTTGCTGATTAAAATCATA
>CADEHL010000781.1:0-22469 GCA_902827135.1 Harpagifer antarcticus
ATATACCACACAGGTACCATCAGCTGCATGTAGTGCACCCAGGGGTGCAGTGGTGCCGGAACGCACTGGAACGATCTGTTCATCCGTCTTACTAATCATACAATTAATAATATGACTTCTGGGTCTCTGTGTGTCCTTCAACCCCCGAGAGGATGTGAGGTCCACCCCCCACTCAATACACGACGGCCCTGAGGGCACCTGAATGCATGAACTGTATTTATGGTGATGCAAGAATACAAAATGATTTTTTTTATAAATGCAGAAATTGCAAAAGGGAAAGTGGAATTAAATATTTAATTTCAAACATTATTTAAAATTATTATTTTATAAAAATATATAATATTTGTTTTGCATTTTCTCCAAATGTCATAAATGGATTATTAATCTGGGGGAGATAAAGAGAGAAATGTTTTCAAAGCGGCCCTCTCCCATCACGAGTCATAATTCACTCCTTAATTGATCCAGATACTATTTATATTTCTATGGCTTCAGATTTCTGCTCAAACATCATGAGACGCTGAAGGTCACAGAGAGGATCCCCAACCCCCCCCTCTTTCATCCTGAACAACAGATAGACCGGAGGGGGGGGGGGGGTTCTTTAGTGATGCTGTTTGATCCTCTCCTCCATAAACATGAGGAGAGGAATCACGGTTTGGAGGGACAGGGACTATTTTCTCTGTTCTATGTCCGACATACACGTTGGCCTGTTGGAGGAGCCTGTGACACGTCGACACCGTAGCTGCTGTGCAAATGACAATAAAGCTTTGAATCTTGAATCTTGAAAAGGGCCAACGTTTCCAGTTCTAGCTCCGTGCTTTGATCAGAGTTTGAAAGCTGGAGTGAATAAGTGAGTTTTGAAGGATTCAAGAGTGTTGGCCTTTCGGATGTGGTATATTAGGTGTGTGTGTGTGTGTGTGTGTGTGTGTGTGTGTGTGTGTGTGTGTGTGTGTGTGTGGTGTGTGTGTGTGTGTGTGTGTGTGTGTGTGTATGTGTGTGTGTGTGTGTGTGTGTGTGCCTTGCAGGAGGTTCACTGTTTGTCTGATAAAATATTCAGCAGCTTCCTGAAGACCAACAAGCTGCTGGAGGACAGAAGACCCTCTCTCACATTTAACAGAGACCTTTAAAATACATTAAACTAAAACCTCCTGTAAACTGAAACTCAGCAAGAAATAAACTCACCACGATCAATACCAATCAGTGTGTGTGTGTGTGTGTGTGTGTGTGTGTGTGTGTGTATAAATGGATTAGAGGTAAACGGATTCCTCCATCGTGCTTCATTTGTCATCAGGAGAATGTCAGAGGAGTCCGTTTCAGATCGATAATGAAGTCACTTCGACAGCAGCTGAAGACCCGGTTTAAACTCTGCGATGTTGAACCGCGGAGCTCACAGAGAACGCGTGAATAGGGAATCAAAGCGCTGCATACCGTTGCTATCGACAATTGTGAATAAAGGTTAGTTTGAAAGCTGCTGCGTTTGGGTTACGCTTCTCAAACAGTGCGACTTGTCCATCTCCAGAGGTTGAGGGGTGCGTTGTATAAACAGCTTAAACCATTGTCTTCCTGCGTGACTGAGCAGTAGCATCTTTAAGACGCTCATCAGGGGGTTTGGAGAAAGACAGTGTGAGTTCTGCGTCTCTCTTCTTGTTAGATATATAAATTCTCTCGAGAACATGAAGCCTGTAAACAACAACCAGGGTCTCTGCAGGAGTCCTGAAGTCACATGGAAGACCCTTTAAGACCTCTTCCAAACATTTTCCAACATCTTCCAACCATTTGGACGCAGATTTCCCCATAACGATGTTGTTTAGCAACCGGCGTAAACGGAGCTTCGCGCGCTATCGAGCAGTGAGCGCGCGACGTCCTGTTCAGATGACGTCACACCCAACGGGATGCCATCAATAAACTACACAGAATCACACGACACACCTACGCCATGACTACATTCAGGCAGACTGTAGAACTCAACCTCTCTGGACCATTGACATACTTATTGAATACAAGCTACAAAATGTAACACCTTGGAAAATACCGTTTAATACTTTTTAATAGCCTTCATTCAACTTTTAATACTTTTTAAGATGGACTTTTATTAATCCCCGTGGGGAAATTGTTTCTCTGCATTTGACCCATGCTGTGTTAGGAGCAGTGTGTTGCCATTTTGAACGGCGCCCGCGGAGCAGTGTGGGGAGCGGTGCCTTGCTCAGGGACACCTCGGTAGCACTTGGTCTTGCCGGGACTTGAACTGGTGACCTTCCAGTTGCCAAGCCAAGTCCCTATCGACTTCGCCACCACCGCCCAAAACCCTACATTTCATGTATGGATCGACCAAAGGCACAAATTGATGTTCAAAGACCTGAAAGATATTATCTAAGCCGTCTTGTTTCCATAAGATGGCTGCTATAAGATCAAGTCATTTACCCGGCACATAAAACTAACTCAAAGCGAGATAGTGGTTTGACTGTTGTCTCGATTCCCAGAGTCAGTTCAATGCATGTCGTACATCTTGAATGCTGAAGCAGAGCGTGGATTTTGACCGTGTGGCGTTGAGTCAAATCCAACATGAGAGATTCAAACTCAGCGCTTCGTGGAGTGAATTCACAAAAATGCCCCAAAAAACTCTTGTTAGCGATATTTTGAAGGTTCGTTTGACGATCCAATCAAAACACTCCTAGAGATTATTGGACTCTTTTGAGCGCAACAACAAACAGATCCACTGAAGCAGGAGAGCCTGGTCACCTGCGGACTCACCTGTCTGCCCGTCAGCGGTTTGCTGCGTCCGATTGGTCGGCCGCCCCTGACCTCTGACCCCTGCTGCTGTCCGCTGTTAGCCGTTAGCCCCGCGGTGCTAGCTGCAGCGACGCCATGGTGACGGGGAAAACCGAGCAGACAACGCCACTGACCAAACTCCCGGAGGAGAGGCAGGCACGAGGCCGGGCACAGCATCACACACACTACACACATACACACACACACACACACACACACACACACACACATATATATACACAGGCCGGGATTACTTACAAACTCTGAGTCCACAAACGTTAGTTAGCACCTGATTAGGCCAAGCTTGACCCACTCTAACATCCTGCACTGTGTTATATATCAGATGCACCCTATAGGACTCATCATCACACTGTACAGCCTAACTGGATGGTCCTCCCTTACTGTGCGTAGGATGCAGCATTGGTTTGTATTCATGTATAAAGCCATTTTAGGAAAGCTTCCACTACACATATGAGCCAGATCTGCTCCAGTTTGTGACTCTCACAGCCTCAGATCCAGAGCCTGGATACGGTTCCAGGTTCCTGCTGTGCGGACTGAGGCTGGGAAAAGGAGTCTTTTTCATGATGGTCCTTGGTCTTGGAATGACCTTCAATCACGCCTCAAACTGAGGGCACTTGTCTCTATAGCATGTTTTAGATTGAAGTTGTCTGAGGTCCTTCCCACCAGCTGCTCTTGCAGTAATAAGTAGCACCTTTCTTACTGTCCTAATGTGCTCAATGTAGAGACTGCTTTTGGTCTTTTGTTTTCTTAGTTGTGTTCTCTGTATTTTATATGTTTGTGTTGTGAATAATGTTGCTGCCTTCTTGGCCAGGTCAGCATTGCAAATGAGATTTTGTCTCAATGTTTTCATCTGGTTAAATAAAGGTTAAATAAAGGTTGAGCTGTGGTTGCGTATCAGACTACAGACACCAAGTCGACGGCGTGTTCTGATGATGTCACAGTAGTCGGTTAATGGCATGGCAGGGACGATACAAATAGTCTTAACCGCAGTGATCTCACAATCTACCCGTCAATGAACCCCAGTATTTCCGTGATAATACGACATCGTTGGCAAGAGATTAGCGTGTAAACTAGATCAATTAAATTGATTTATTCTCACATTTTAATGTTTTTTTTAAGTGGATCATAATAAATGTGTCATTGCAAAAACTACGCTCTAGTTATTGTGCATAGGACGCTGAAGCCTTTGCATTGTGACTCTAAATCTGTGCTGAAATCTGCAGGAGAGCTAGCCGACGTTAGCAGCTAGCTGTTAGCCGTTAGCAGCTAGCTGTTAGCAGGCGGTTGAGCCAGGTTACATCATAGAAATGATGGCGCTTGACGACCAGCCATTCTCCCTCGTCGAAGATAAAGGATTCAGTCGGCTAGTTCATCACTTTGAAGAGTCCAAACTGTTCTTGGCTTTGTTTTGTTCATAGTAGTAATGCTCATGTCATTTGCTCACTACTAGTCTCTTTTTTACCACCAGGTGTGCAAAAGCTACAGGTACATTAATATATATATTATATTATCGGGTATCGGTCTTGAGAAGCAGGAAGTTATCGTATCGGTCTTGAGAAGCAGGAAGTTATCGGTTCGGTCTTGAGAAGCAGGAAGTTATCGTATCGGTCTTGAGAAGCAGGAAGTTATCGCATCGGTCTTGAGAAGCAGGAAGTTATCGGTATCGGTCTTGAGAAGCAGGAAGTTATCGGTATCGGTCTTGAGAAGCAGGAAGTTATCGTATCGGTTTTGAGAAGCAGGAAGTTATCGTATCGGTCTTGAGAAGCAGGAAGTTATCGGTATCGGTCTTGAGAAGCAGGAAGTTATCGTATCGGTCTTGAGAAGCAGGAAGTTATCGCATCGGTCTTGAGAAGCAGGAAGTTATCGGTATCGGTCTTGAGAAGCAGGAAGTTATCGTATCGGTTTTGAGAAGCAGGAAGTTATCGTATCGGTCTTGAGAAGCAGGAAGTTATCGGTATCGGTCTTGAGAAGCAGGAAGGTATCGGTATCGGTCTTGAGAAGCAGGAAGTTATCGGCATCGGTCTTGAGAAGCAGGAAGTTATCGGTATCGGTCTTGAGAAGCAGGAAGTTATCGGTATCGGTCTTGAGAAGCAGGAAGTTATCGGTCTCGGTCTTGAGAAGCAGGAAGTTATCGGTATCGGTCTTGAGAAGCAGGAAGTTATCATATCGGTCTTGAGAAGCAGGAAGTTATCGTATCGGTCTTGAGAAGCAGGAAGTTATCGGTATCGGTCTTGAGAAGCAGGAAGTTATCGTATCGGTCTTGAGAAGCAGGAAGTTATCGTATCGGTCTTGAGAAGCAGGAAGTTATCGGTATCGGTCTTGAGAAGCAGGAAGTTATCGGTATCGGTCTTGAGAAGCAGGAAGTTATCGGGTATCGGTCTTGAGAAGCAGGAAGTTATCGTATCGGTCTTGAGAAGCAGGAAGTTATCGCATCGGTCTTGAGAAGCAGGAAGTTATCGGTATCGGTCTTGAGAAGCAGGAATTATCGGTATCGGTCTTGAGAAGCAGGAAGTTATCGTATCGGTCTTGAGAAGCAGGAAGTTATCGGTTCGGTCTTGAGAAGCAGGAAGTTATCGGTATCGGTCTTGAGAAGCAGGAATTATCGGTATTGGTCTTGAGAAGCAGGAAGTTATCGGTTCGGTCTTGAGAAGCAGGAAGTTATCGGTATCGGTCTTGAGAAGCAGGAAGTTATCGGTATCGGTCTTGAGAAGCAGGAATTATCGGTATCGGTCTTGAGAAGCAGGAAGTTATCGTATCGGTCTTGAGAAGCAGGAATTATCGGTATCGGTCTTGAGAAGCAGGAAGTTATCGTATCGGTCTTGAGAAGCAGGAAGTTATCGGTTCGGTCTTGAGAAGCAGGAAGTTATCGGTATCGGTCTTGAGAAGCAGGAATTATCGGTATTGGTCTTGAGAAGCAGGAAGTTATCGGTTCGGTCTTGAGAAGCAGGAAGTTATCGGTATCGGTCTTGAGAAGCAGGAAGTTATCGGTATCGGTCTTGAGAAGCAGGAATTATCGTATCGGTCTTGAGAAGCAGGAAGTTATCGGTTCGGTCTTGAGAAGCAGGAAGTTATCGGTATCGGTCTTGAGAAGCAGGAAGTTATCGTATCGGTCTTGAGAAGCAGGAAGTTATCGGTTTTGAGAAGCAGGAAGTTATCGGTATCGGTCTTGAGAAGCAGGAAGTTATCGTATCGGTCTTGAGAAGCAGGAAGTTATCGTATCGGTCTTGAGAAGCGGAAAGTTATCGTATCGGTCTTGAGAAGCAGGAAGTGTATCGTAGCGGTCTTGAGAAGCAGGAAGTTATCGGTATCGGTCTTGAAGAAGCAGGAAGTTATCGGTATCGGTTCTTGAGAGCAGGGAAGTTATCGGGTATCGGTCTTGAGAAGCAGGAAGTTATCGTATCGGTCTTGAGAAGCAGGAAGTTATCGGTATCGGTCTTGAGAAGCAGGAAGTTATCGTATCGGTCTTGAGAAGCAGGAAGTTATCGGTATCGGTCTTGAGAAGCAGGAAGTTATCGGTATCGGGCTTGAGAAGCAGGAAGTTATTGTATCCGTCTTGAGAAGCAGGAAGTTATCGGGTATCGGTCTTGAGAAGCAGGAATTATCGGTATCGGTCTTGAGAAGCAGGAAGTTATCGGGTATCGTCTTGAGAAGCAGGAAGTTATCGTATCGGTCTTGATGAAGCAGGAAGTTATCGGTATCGGTCTTGAGAAGCAGGAAGTTATCGCTATCGGTCTTGAGAAGCAGGAAGTTATCGTATCGGTCTTGAGAAGCAGGAAGTGTATCCGCATCCGGTCTTGAGAAGCAGGAAGTTATCCGGTATCGGTCTTGAGAAGCAGGAAGTTATCGGATTCGGGTCTTGAAGAAGCAGGAAGTTAATCGTATCGGTCTTGAGAAGCAGGAAAGTTATCGGGTTAGCGGTCCTTGAGAAGCAGGAAGTTATCGGTAAGCGGTCCTTGAGAAGCAGGAAGTTTCGGATTATCAGGTCTTGAGAAGCAGGAAGGTTATCGTATCGGTCTTGAGAAGCAGGAAGTCTATCGGTATCGGTCCTTGAGAAGCAGAAGTTATCGCATCGTCTTGAGAAGGCAGGAAGTTATCGTAGCCGGTCTTGAGAAGCAGGAAGTTTATCGCATCGGCTTGATACAGCAGGAAGTTATCGGTATCGGTCCTGAGAAGCAGTAATTATCGTATCGGTCTTGAGAAGCAGGAAGTTCAATTCGAGCGGTCTTGTAGAAGCAGGAAGTTATCGGATCGGTCTTGAGAAGCAGGAAGTTATCGTATCGGTCTTGAGAAGCAGGAAGTTATCGTATCGGTCTTGAGAAGCAGGAAGTGTAATCGTATCGGTCTTGAGAAGCAGGAAGTTATCGGGTATCGGTCTTGAGAAGCAGGAAGTTATCGGTATCGGTCTTGAGAAGCAGGAAGTTATCGGGTATCGGTCTTGAGAAGCAGGAAGTTATCGTATCGGTCTTGAGAAGCAGGAAGTTATCGGTATCGGTCTTGAGAAGCAGGAATGTTATCGCATCGGTCTTGAGAAGCAGGAAGTTATCGTATCGGTCTTGAGAAGCAGGAAGTTATCGCATCGTCTTGAGAGCAGGAAGTTATCGGTATCGGTCTTGAGAAGCAGGAAGTTATCGTATCGGGTCTTGAGAAGCAGGAAGTTATCAGTAGGAGGAAGTTATCATATCGGTCTTGAGAAGCAGGAAGTATCGGTATCCGGTCTTGAGAAGCAGGAAGTTATGCGGGTATCGGTCTGGAGAAGCAGGAAGTTATCGTATCGGTCTTGAGAAGCAGGAAGTTATCGGTATCGGTCTTGAGAAGCAGGAAGTTATCGCATCGGTCTTGAGAAGCAGGAAGTTATCGTATCGGTCTTGAGAAGCAGGAAGTTATCGCATCGGTCTTGAGAAGCAGGAAGTTATCGGTATCGGTCTTGAGAAGCAGGAAGTTATCGGTATCGGTTCTCGGTCCTTGGAGAAGCAGGAAGTTATCGTATCGGTCTTGAGAAGCAGGAAGTTATTCGGGTATCGGTCTTGAGAAGCAGAAGTTATCGGTATCGGTCTTGAGAAGCAGGAAGTTATCGGGTATCGGTCTTGAGAAGCAGGAAGTTATCGTATCGGTCTTGAGAAGCAGGAAGTTATCGGTATCGGTCTTGAGAAGCAGGAAGTTATCGCATCGGTCTTGAGAAGCAGGAAGTTATCGTATCGGTCTTGAGAAGCAGGAAGTTATCACATCGGTCTTGAGAAGCAGGAAGTTATCGGTATCGGTCTTGAGAAGCAGGAAGTTATCGTATCGGTCTTGAGAAGCAGGAAGTTATCATATCGGTCTTGAGAAGCAGGAAGTTATCGTATCGGTCTTGAGAAGCAGGAAGTTATCGTATCGGTCTTGAGAAGCAGGAAGTTATCGTATCGGTCTTGAGAAGCAGGAAGTTATCGGGTATCGGTCTTGAGAAGCAGGAAGTTATCGGTATCGGTCTTGAGAAGCAGGAAGTTATCGGGTATCGGTCTTGAGAAGCAGGAAGTTATCGTATCGGTCTTGAGAAGCAGGAAGTTATCGGTATCGGTCTTGAGAAGCAGGAAGTTATCGCATCGGGTCTTGAGAAGCAGGAAGTTATCGTATCGGTCTTGAGAAGCAGGAAGTTATCGCATCGGTCTTGAGAAGCAGGAAGTTATCGGTATCGGTCTTGAGAAGCAGGAAGTTTATCGTATCGGTCTTGAGAAGCAGGAAGTTATCATATCGGTCTTGAGAAGCAGGAAGTTATCGGTATCGGTCTTGAGAAGCAGGAAGTTATCGGTATCGGTCTTGAGAAGCAGGAAGTTATCGTATCGGTCTTGAGAAGCAGGAAGTTATCGTATCGGTCTTGAGAAGCAGGAAGTTATCGTATCGTCGGGGTAATGATAAAGAATTTGAACATTTAATGAATAATTCATGTCTTTCCACAAACTGAGCACCTCAGACAGGACACACAGGGACACACAGGACACACAGGACACACAGGACACACAGGACACACAGGACACACAGGACACACTATGTGTTTGGAGACAAAGGACCCTTCTCAGCATCTCTACCAAAGGTACCTCCAGTGCAGAGGAGACACTTGGCTGCAGTCCTCAGAGTTACATTTCACTCCGAACATCAGAAAAGAGAATCTTAAAGGATGTGTTTGAATGTTTAAATATATATTCACGTTAATATGATATAAAACAGAAACACACTTTACATTTCTGCAGGAAAGAAATATTAGAAAATACAATTAAATATCACAATCTATCACAGTCTGTTGTTTAGGTGACGATCGAGTAATCTATTACTAGAAACTCATCAATAATCAAGTGTTTAAGGTGTTAAAATATCAACAACAACAAATACATAATCAATCAGCACACACACACACACACACACACACACACACACACACACACACACACACACACGTACCAGCGGTAATGCAGCTCCGCTCTCTCTCTCCTGCTGCAGCAGAAGAAGAAGAAAGAGAGGGGAAAAAAAACTGTTTTCTTCTTCTGTGGTCACGAGACCAGGCACCGAGAACACCGACACACACACACACACACACACACACACACACACACACTCAGCTGTGTATCAGACTGTCCGACCGAGCGGCACACACACTCAGCTGTGTATCAGACTGTCCGACCGAGCGGCACACACACTCTACTGTCAGTGAACGTCTCTTGGAAAAAACATTCAGCCAGCAACACGGAGACGCATTAACACACACACACACACTCTGCTGAACACACACACACACACACACACACAGAGTGGGGGCGGGGAGAAAGAAAGCAGAGAGAGACTAAAGGGGGAGTATCGCTCCTCCTCCTCCCAGCATCTGTCCACACACACACACACACACACACACACTGTAGTCTCTCCTCTGCAGTGTTTACATCACATGATGTGTGTGTGTGTGTGTGTGTGTGTGTGTGTGTGTGTCCTGCCTCTATTCACTCATGACCTTCACGTTCTTTCTGACGCTGTGTTCACACCGAACGCAGAGAAGATTTTTTAATAAGATATAAAAAGATGTGATCTTTGAAGCCTCCTTTGTTTACATCCAGAACAGTGACATCACTTTACACTCGCGCTCCTATTGGCTAACGCTCAGACACATTGTACGTGATAGGCTAAGGGGGGGGACATCTGTAAGCGGTTGACCAATCACAACATGGCAGACTGGGCTCTGGTTTCAGACAGAGGGGGAATAAAGAGCTGTTGAACATTTGAAGAGAGTCAGAAGAGCGCCCCCTGTGGTGAAACACAGTCACTGCAGAGCATACTTTGATGCAGCGGCATGAGAACCTGCTAATTCCTCCATCATGAGGTCACATGACCACAGAGGTCATGAGGTCACATGACCACAGAGGTCATGAGGTCACATGACCACAGAGGTCATGAAGTCACATGACCTCTGGACGCAGCATTAAACTCATGAGGGGAAAACTTCAATTACACACTGATGAGCACTCAAAGGATCACACCCATCAGTGATGAATACACACACACACACACACAGTCTCACACAAAACACAGTCTCACACACACACACACACAGTCTCACACACAGTCTCACACACACACACACACAGTCTCACACACAGTCTCTCACACACACACACACAGTCTCACACAAACACACACACAGTCTCACACAAACACACACACAGTCTCACACACACACACACACAGTCTCACACACAGTCTCTCACACACACACACACAGTCTCACACAAACACACACACAGTCTCACACACAGTCTCACACAGTCTCACACACAGTCTCACACAAACACACACACAGTCTCACACAAAACACAGTCTCACACACACAGTCTCACACACACACACACACAGTCTCACACACACACACACACAGTCTCACACACACACACACAAAACACACACACAGTCTCTCACACACACACACAGTCTCACACAAAACACAGACAGTCTCTCACACACACACACACACAGTCTCACACACACACAGTCTCACTCTCACACACACACACACAGTCTCACACGCACACACTCTCACACAAAACACACAGTCTCACACACACACACACACACAGTCTCACACACACACACACACACACTAACCTTCAGTGAAGTATGAGGTATTACACTTTGAACACTTGCACATAAAAAAGGAAAAATCAGATTTTTAAAATCAGATTGTCCTTGAATGTACTACAAGGTACTCGAACAACATGTATAATATGATCACCTGTTGCTCCAAACACCAAACAGATTCATGCCTCATATCCCTCTCTTTCACTTCCTGTTTCAAAAGTGCTGATTTGGGATAGAGCTTTAAAGAGGAGGGGGCGGAGCTTATGCGGGACCCGGCAGCTACCGTCTAAACTAAATGCTGCCGTGATGAAACGCCATATCATGGATCATCAAGGATCTGAAACAGTCTGGAGCTCAAAGGCTTTCTCTCTTGCCGGTTATACCACAAGGTGACTTCCTTTCTACTTCCTGCTTCTTCACACACGTTGTTGACGTCACGTTGTTGATTCGTCCGGAGACATCTTGTATACGGCGTCATGTTGTTGTTGATATATCTTATAAACAAGATCAGAGACACACACTTTCTACAAACACCCTGGTTACTATATTCCCAGATTCAAAGCGGTGGTTTCGCTTCAGGCTCACAGAGCATTAAATCAACCAATCAGCTGTCAACTTGTGCAAGAAGGTGATATCTATAACGTCATGCTAGGGCTGCTCAATTAATCGTATTCTAATCGCGATTACGGCTTGCAACGACTACGAAAACAACGTAATCGAAATAAAACGATTATTTTTTCAGTTGAGTTGTAAAGTTCACGGTAATCTACTGTTAAAAATGCCGTTCTTTTTCTCCAATAAATGGATGTTTTCAAAGTCAATGAATAATCGCATTTACAATTATTGACCCAAATAATCGAGATTATGATTTTTGCCATAATCGAGTTTTGGGGCAGAAGGTACAGATTACCAAACTGTACCTTGAACAGGTGTAAGTGTCCCTTTGTCCCGCTGTCAATCAAGCTGCTGAACAGTCAGGAGCAGCTGTGATTAAGCTGTTAGGAGTTGTTGGGAGGTGCAATGTTTACAGAGCAGTTTGTGCAATCGAGAAGGTTAAATAGGGGAAGTGCATTATGGGTAAATAGGTATGGACACAATAGGGAAGGTGCAATCTGACGGACACTGCATAGGTGCAATAGGGAAAGTTCTGTACCTGTGTGTTTCTTCGCCATGTGATCTCTGTTCTGTATCTGTGACTGACCTGAATGTGTTCTGTGTATTATCTCGATGCCCGAGGCACATCTCTCCTACGGGAGACACTAAAGCTCTATCTTATCTTATGAGTGTTGCCATAACGGAGCAGCCCTGCGTCATGTGTGTAAATATGAAGGGTTAAATGAAATCCCTTTGTGTTAATGCGTGTTCTCTGAGCGTGCTCTCGGCTCTCGCTGCTCGTCTTTCAGTCGGCCTCAGACGCTCACTTCAACGTCAACGCAATCAGAGGCGTGATCCGGACTTCATTACACATACTCTGCAGGGTCCTTTCATCGCTTCTTTAACACGCTTTCTTATGGGATGCGTTTATCAACATGCTAATGAGCTTCACCCAAGATATCGTTTGAGGGCAGAGGCCTCAGTACTACGAAGCCGGTTCCACAGACCCTGGGTCTCTCTGAGTTATCTAACCTAACCCAAAACAAGCGCGCTCTCGCTAAGCGGTCGCTGGTCATCAACTCGGTAACTCGAGCCGAGGTTTCTCCGTCCGGCTAAGAGCGCGTTCACATGAAAGGGGCGGGGCTAGCACCATTCGACCAATCACAAACATGGAGAAGCGTACTGACAGCGCAGCGTCATACTTCCTGAATGAAACTATAATATTAGACACATGAAGAAGTTAAACTTTAAACATCATGACTCAAACACTTGATCCAGGATCAAAGGAGCTGCAGCTGCAAGGTGAACACAGCTGGTACCAGAACAAGTGAACACAGCTGGTACCAGAACCAGTGAACACAGCTGGTACCAGAACAAGTGAACACAGCTGGTACCAGAACAAGTGAACACAGCTGGTACCAGAACAAGTGAACACAGCTGGTACCAGAACAAGTGTTTGAATGCGTCCATTAACAGGTTCATGATGTCACCTGCCACGTCCTTCTAAGACACCATCTGAATTTCATTTTTCATCTGACTCCAGTGGTTTCCTCAACTTCATGTTGTTGCTTCAAAGAATGCTTCTGCATCCAGTCTGTGACGCTGTGGAGTGTTGCTTCAAAAGAATGCTTCTGCATCCAGTCTGTGACGCTGTGAGTGTTGCTTCAAAGAATGCTTCTGCATCCAGTCTGTGACGCTGTGAGTGTTGCTTCAAAGAATGCTTCTGCATCCAGTCTGTGACGCTGTGTAGTGTTGCTTCAAAGAATGCTTTCTGCATCCAGTCTGTGACGCTGTGAGTGTTGCTTTCAAAGAATGCTTCTGCATCCAGTCTGTGACGCTGTTGAGTGTTGCTTCAAAGAATGCTTCTGCATCCAGTCTGTGAAGCTGTGAGTGTTGGCTTCAAAGAATGCTTTCTGCATCCAGTCTGTGAGGCTGTGAGTGTTGCTTCAACGAATGCTTCTGCATCCAGTCTGTGACGCTGTGAGTGTTGCTTCAAAGAATGCTTCTGCATCCAGTCTGTGACGCTGTGAGTGTTGCTTCAAAGAATGCTTCTGCATCCAGTCTGTGACGCTGTGAGTGTTGCTTCAAAGAATGCTTTCTGCATCCAGTCTGTGACGCTGTGGTGAGTGTTGCTTCAAAGAATGCTTCTGCATCCAGTCTGTGACGCTGTGAGTGTTGCTTCAAGAATGCTTCTGCATCCAGTCTGTGACGCTGTGAGTGTTGCTTCAAAGGAATGCTTTCTGCATCCAGTCTGTGACGCTGTGAGTGTTGCTTCAAAGAATGCTTCTGCATCCAGTCTGTGACGCTGTGAGTGTTGCTTCACAGAATGCTTCTGCATCCAGTCTGTGACGCTGTGAGTGTTGCTTCAAAGATGCTTCTGCATCCAGTCTGTGACGCTGTGAGTGTTGCTTCAAAGAATGCTTCTGCATCCAGTCTGTGAGGCCTGTGAGTGTTGCTTCAAGAATGCTTCTGCATCTCAGTCTGTGACGCTTGTGAGTGTTGCTTCAAAGAATGCTTCTGCATCCAGTCTGTGAACGCTGTGAGTGTTGCTTCAAAGAATGCTTCTGCATCCAGTCTGTGACGCTGTGAGTTGTTGCTTCAAAGAATGCTTCTGCATCAGTCTGTGACGCTGTGAGTGTTGCTTCAAAGAATGCTTCTGCATCCAGTCTGTGACGCTGTGAGTGTTGCACAGATCCGGCTCAGCTGACTCAGATCAGGAGACGTTCTGAAGTGATATGGACTGGACTTCATGTGACTCTGATCCGGTTCCTGACGTTGTGGCAGATGTTTAAAAGGCGACCTATCATGCAAAATGCTCTTGTGTACGTCTTGTATACATGAACATGTGTCCCCGGTGTTCCAGGGAACTCACCAAGTGTCAGAAACACAGCCCTCTCTCTTCCTCCGTACCCAAATCTCTGAAAAAGGGGCTGCAACGGATCTGATACAGACTGATCCAGATGTGAACACTTCTCTGACGTCACAGAAGTGGCGCTACGGCTATTGGGCCAGCTCCACCAATCAGGAGGAGACAGCCACGGACATTGCTGTTCGAAAGCGCTGGAGACGCTGTAGTACATATGCCAGGCCTGTAGATGGCGCTGCTCTCA
Organism: Harpagifer antarcticus; assembly: GCA_902827135.1. NCBI lineage: Eukaryota > Metazoa > Chordata > Actinopteri > Perciformes > Harpagiferidae > Harpagifer > Harpagifer antarcticus. The sequence goes on from CADEHL010000781.1 coordinate 14,583, forward strand.
GAATCAGCCCGTGCAAAGACTGTGTTAAATTAAGCGAAATGAGGAATGGCTAAAATGCATCTGTTTGGTATTTTGAAAAATAAAAAGTATAAATATGCCTTATAGGTTTGGTCCTACACTATATTACTCAAATACAGCATGATAGGTCCACTTTCAGGAAGCGTTCTTAACGCTAATGTTCTAACAGATTGCTCTGAAGATGGAGGTGATATTCTATTCATGCTCACGTTCACTCAGTCGCTGATTGTTGCCGTCTTTCCTGCAGCGGCAGCTTTTCTGTATTTCCTTTCTCCTGTGATATGACTTGATCGCTTTGAACTCCGCACACTGAGCTCTGATTGGTCAGCAGGCGGTGCTTTCACTGAGCTCTGATTGGTCAGCAGGCGGTGCTTTCACTGAGCTCTGATTGGTCAGCAGGCGGTGAGCTCTGATTGGTCAGCAGGCGGTGCTTTCACTGAGCTCTGATTGGTCAGCAGGCGGTGAGCTCTGATTGGTCAGCAGGCGGTGAGCTCTGATTGGTCAGCAGGCGGTGCTTTCACTGAGTTGAGCTCTTAGCAACCTAACCTGCTCCGGGGCAGGCTAGCTGCTCAGCATCAGTTACCATGGAGATCTAGCCGCTAAGAAGAGAACCAGCTCCGTAGCACCGGAAACCCAGAGTTACCCTGAAGTTAGCCGCTAAGAGAACACCCGGCTTCGTAGTGCAGGCCTCCGGTCTCTGTACAAGCTGGTGGAGTGAAGCTATATTTAAATATACTGAGATTAAGAAGAAAATGTAACTTTTTTTGCGGTAAAAAATGATTTAAAAAAAAACATGAATTATTTAGCAAAAAACTCACATATGATTTGAGAGAAAGGTTGGACAATGTCTTAAGAAAATAGCTGTTAACTCTGTGAGAACACAGGTCATTAAAAACATACAATAATTGTAAACAAATACAAGTACCATGTAAATAAACACACTGGGTTTAAGCATGTCCAAAAATAGAGAAATAATAATAAATTAAATAGTAATAAATAATAATTCTAAATAAAATCACTGATAATAATGCTGAGAAATATGTATACTAAAATACTCCTAAAAAAAGTTAAAAATACAACTTTAGACAAACTAAGGTTTTGTTGTGGTTCTGCAGGAGCCCCTGACGTCACAGTGTGTGTCGTAGAATGAGGAAGTTGCCTGTGTGTGAATGTCTTTGTGAGAGTGTGTGTGTGTGTGTGTGTGTGTGTAGGTGTGTGTTTCTCCCTCCCCTCTCACCTTGCAGGGGAAGGGCAGAGTGGACGCCACCTTCTCCATGGCCAGGTTCCGGATGCTGGGGCTGAGCGGGCCGCGGCACGTCGGGCAGCAGCTCAGCTTCTGGCGGCACGCGTTGCACACCAAGTGACCCGCCTGGCACTGAAGGATGGGCGGCAGCACGTAGTCGAAGCACACCGGGCACTCAAACAGGGCCGTGAGCTCCGGGGACTGGAGACCCCCCACGGTGAGGGAGAAAGAAGGAGCCGCGGCGGAGGTCCCCGGTCCAGGAAGAGAGCTAACGCCGGTTGACGCTGCAGCGGCGGCGGCCACCGATATAGCGGCAGACGCGGCAGGACCTCCGGATCCTCCGTGCTTCACCGCGCCTGGTTTCCCCCCGCCTGCCCCCTCTGAGGACGGGCGGCTCATGGCTCCCAGCTACTGCGGTTCTTTTCCTCCAGAAGAGCCACCGTGATGTTTACTACCGGACTGTGGACTCCCGGAGCTCTGCTGCTGGACCCCGGAGACACATCCTCTTCTTCTGACGGGGGTATGGAGGGTGGAACCCAGCGCGTTACTGCCTCCTACTGTACTGGAGGGTGGACCGGAGTTATCCACCCCCAAAAATAAAATTACAATTCGTTTGTCTTCAATAATATAATAATCTAAAACCCAATTTTTTTTACATTTGCTATTAATTCTTCATTTTAAATTAAAATGTCATATTATATATGTTTTTGTCAGACTGGATGTTAATATTTTCATTTATTTATTTTTTGAATACATTTTCTCTAAAGCATTTTCCTCAAATGTTTCCCCCCCCTCCCGTACCGGAGCGGGACCGGAGTTATCGACCCCCTTTGTCTGTCGCCACTTGTTTAGCTTTCTTCAGACTCTCTAAATATCCCTAACCCTAACCCGAGGATTTATGTCTGTTATCTTGAGAAATGAAAAGGTTCTTGTGCAGGAACAGCTACCGCTATTAAAAGGTGGTGACAGATAAGTACATTAAATACATTTTTTTTTGTATTGAGTCAGGCACAATGAGTTTACATTTATACAGTCAATATTTTTTATTTATTTTCCCCCTTTCCCCCCCTGCCGGTCCTAGCTAGTAAATTAAATAACTAACTAAATAAAATAGATACCTGTAAAAGTAAAGTAATATAGAAGATAATATTAAAAGAAAATGTATAGATAAGGGAATAAAGAATAGTAACAGTAATACTTGAACCCATATACTCATATGTATACTGTTATTTGTGTAATAATTCTCGCGTCCAGGAGAGAAGCTTAAAAGGAGACTAAATGGAGTCTCTGAGATGGTTTCAAATTGGTACTTTAATTCAAATAAAGGCGCGGTAATGTTACAAACAGGATATTGTTCGACAGAAAAACAGCTGTGTTTCTGGCTCTGGCAGGTGAAGAAAGAGGCCGAACCCCTCAGGTCCCGCTGTATTTATATCCTCTGCTGGCTCCTCCCTGCGGGCCGGCTCTCCAACGTTTTAATGTCAGTCGTTACGCATATCAGAGGATACAGACATTGTACATTCAATATATCTAAACACGCCTTTTCTCTTCCTTAACTCTTTCATAACTTTATATGTAATACATGTTAACGGCGTCAATAGCCACTTTAGTGATACTAATGGACGGTAGTCCCGGATGTTGTGATGGAGGATTTTCAGAATAAAAGCTTGGTATTGAGAACTTCCGGTTTCTTCCAGAATAAAATAGCATTTAAACTGACGGTATGTTTAAGCTACATTATGCTATTAAACATTGATTTTAATTTCTAACAATACCCACATGTACACGTGCACATACATACACGTACCTACATACATACATCCCAGCAGCTTCTACTGAAGCCTTCCCCAACTCCGGGGACTTCCGGCCGGGGACTCCGGGGGGCAGTATACGCCGTGAAGTTGTTTGTAGCCTGCCAGTAAACCCAAAGCAGAAGAAGAAGAAGTCAGCGGCTTCATTTGCCTAATCCTCCCCCAGGGACTTTTTCCGGTGTGAACGCGATCTGTACTTAGTTCATGAGAACTAAAGAGTTCTGATGAACTAAGTTCTCATGAACCTTTGTGGGAAAAGTACTGCGGTGTGAATGCGCCAAAGGAATACATACATACATATACATTCGTAGTTCCCCCTCTTTCTTCTTAATGTCGTGTCTTAAGTTCAGCTGCAGGCTCTCATAGAGCCCAGACACATTCAAATAGTTGTGAGGAGCCCCTCAGGTTATATTTCATCTTCTCCAAGTTCAGGTACAACATTAAATGTTTAAGCCATAGAGATGCTTTCGGTGGTATAGAAGATGTCCATAAGAGTATTCTTCTACGTGCTAAGATAGATGCAAAGGCGATACTGTCTTTAGTTTTCCTCTTCATCATTCGGCCAGTTCTATTCTCTTTTTGTCTTAAATAATATTTGTTGTTTATAAGTTTGTACAAAGTTGCATTTTAATATGTTTTTAAATGGCTTTTTTTATTTTTCCTCAATTTTTTCCACCTCCTCCAGAAACCCAACACAGCTTGTGAGTGCCTGAAACGGGCATTCTGATTGGACGCCGCGAAGCAGAGTGACAGCTCAGCCAATCAGAGAGCGGAGTCATGTCATGACGTAATGCCTGGAAGTGAAGGGCAATACTTTCTGCAACAAGCAAAACACTTTGAGACTTTTTGATGGGTATTCTATATATTAATATATCTCTCTCTACTGTTGATGTGTACATATATTTACTCTGCATGCTTATTTATCTTAAATTGTGTACAATACATTGTTAAAATGCTTCTTTAACAAAATAATATCCTAATTTGGGATCAATAAATTACATTCTATCTTTGAGGGTTTGTATTTCAATATTGTTTCTTCTTTGTTTTAACTTATTAATGATTCAATGTTTGACCGAATTAAAGTTGAGGGGGAACATAGTCCATACAAGTGTAACAGATCATGAGTATTATACATGAGGTGTATGGTGTATTGTTAAGGGGTTGTGTAAGCAGTAATGTATAATTGTATTTCCTGTATTTAAGTTGAAACTAAAGAAGGTGTCCCGGTGGCGCCCCTCAGTGGAGGTTCAGGTGTATTTCTGTGCTCGCCACATTTAGCATCTTTTAAAGAAGAACATCTCACTAAGGTGTGAAGTAACTCAAGTACTGTATAGTACAATTCTGAAGTACTTTACTTAAATCTTCCACTGTGTACTTCTACTACTACAGTTCAGAAGTAAATGGTACATGCTTTCATCCAAATCGACTAACACACATTCACGGTGAAGTGTCTCAGGGACTCAACGACATGCTGACTGCAGCGGGTCTCGGACTTGCTATACTTCCTGATTCAAAGTCCAGCACACTATCCACTGAGCCACAGTCACACTCGTTTTAATACCTTTAGTTACTTCACAGATGTGGATGAATGATGTGAAACTTCTACTTTTACTCAAGGACAAGATCTGAGTACTTCTACTTTTACTCAAGAACAAGATCTGAGTACTTCTACTTTTACTCAAGTACAAGATCTGAGTACTTCTACTTTCACTCAAGTACAAGATCTGAGTACTTCTACTTTTACTCAAGTACAAGATCTGAGTACTTCTACTTTTACTCGAGAACAAGATCTGAGTACTTCTACTTTTACTCGAGAACAAGATCTGAGTACTTCTACTTTTACTCAAGGACAAGATCTGAGTACTTCTACTTTAACTCGAGTACAAGATCTGAGTACTTCTACTTTTACTCGAGTACAAGATCTGAGTACTTCTACTTTTACTCGAGAACAAGATCTGAGTACTTCTACTTTTACTCGAGAACAAGATCTGAGTACTTCTACTTTTACTCAAGAACAAGATCTGAGTACTTCTACTTTAACTCGAGTACAAGATCTGAGTACTTCTACTTTTACTCGAGTACAAGATCTGAGTACTTCTACTTTTACTCAAGAACAAGATCTGAGTACTTCTACTTTTACTCGAGTACAAGATCTGAGTACTTCTACTTTTACTCAAGAACAAGATCTGAGTACTTCTACTTTTACTCGAGAACAAGATCTGAGTACTTCTACTTTTACTCGAGAACAAGATCTGAGTACTTCTACTTTTACTCGAGTAAAGATCTGAGTACTTCTACTTTTAACTCGAGTACAAGATCTGGAGTACTTCTACTTCTACTTTACTCAAGAACAAGATCTGAGTACTTCTACTTTACTCGAGAACAAGATCTGAGTACTTCTACTTTTACTCAAAAACAAGATCTGAGTACTTCTACTTTAACTCGAGTACAAGATCTGAGTAATTCTACTTTTACACTCGAGTACAAGATCTGAGTACTTCTACTTTTACTCAAGAACAAGATCTGAGTACTTCTACTTTTACTCGAGTACAAGATCTGAGTACTTCTTACTTTTACTCAAGAACAAGATCTGAGGTACTTCTACTTTTACTCGAGGAACAAGATCTGAGTACTTCTACTTTACTCAAGAACAAGATCTGAGTACTTCTACTTTACTCGAGTACAAGATCTGAGTACTTCTACTTTTACTCGAGTACAAGATCTGAGTACTTCTACTTTTACTCAAGAACAAGATCTGAGTACTTCTACTTTTACTCGAGAACAAGATCTGAGTACTTCTACTTTTACTCAGAACAAGATCTGAGTTACTTCTACTTTAACTCGAGTACAAGATCTGAGTACTTCTACTTTTACTCGAGTACAAGGATCTGAGTACTTCTACTTTTACTCAAGAACAAGATCTGAGTACTTCTAACTTTTACTCGAGTACAAGATCTGAGTACTTCTACTTTTACTCAAGAACAAGATCTGAGTACTTTCTACTTTTACTCGAGAACAAGATCTGAGTACTTCTACTTTTTACTCAAGAACAAGATTCTGAGTACTTCTACTTTAACTCGAGTACAAGATCTGAGTACTTCTACTTTTACTCGAGTACAAGATCTGAGTACTTCTACTTTTACTCAAGAACAAGATCTGAGTACTTCTACTTTTACTCGAGAACAAGATCTGAGTACTTCTACTTTTACTCAAGAACAAGATCTGAGTACTTCTACTTTAACTCGAGTACAAGATCTGAGTACTTCTACTTTTACTCAAGTACAATATCTGAGTACTTCTACTTTTACTCAAGTACTAGATCAGCGTCTCCAGGTTTAGCTGTGGCTCACCAATCAGCCTGCTGGACCGCTTGGGATCTGACTCAGAGAGTTCGTGCTCTTTAAAGTCAGGTTACCATGACATCAGTGAACAAGACATTGACTCGATAAAAGCGCGATAAAACATCATCATGATTATATCAATGTTAAAATAGGACAGTGTGGTGACCACCTATTTAACACTGGTTCATAATCCACACATGGAACTATAGTTGGGGGTATTGTTCCTACACGGACATGTTGTGTTGCTTCCTATATATGTTGTGTGCCCTCCTGTTTCTTCCTCTTGTCGACCCGGGCTGCGACCCGACAACATGTCCTGTGCAGCTCTTCATTAAAGCACCCTTCTGCACCTTCGATGCACCGCCTCCGACTCCCATATCTCCTGGCACTATATTGGTGACTCTGACACGTCTGGGGAAGTTTCCGGGACGAAGCCGAACACGGCAAAAGGAACTCAGGTTCCTTTCTCGAAATGCCGGGGATTTTTTGGAGACGTCCGTGGCTGCCACCGGCACGCGGACTGAGGCTCGGTGCGTGCTCCGCAGAAGGCTGGAGACGTTGCTCGCCGTTCCCGCATCGGGGGGACGATGCACGACCTGCTGGGTCGACCAGCAACCCCATGGCTACCTCATGGGGCTGTTTCTTCGGGGCGTGCGGCTGCACGTCCCAGCGGCGCTAGCTAACCACGACTAGCAGCTATCCACGTGGGGCTAACGACGGCTAGCAGCTACCGATGGCTGCCAGCTAACGGCCTCAGCTAACGGCTAGCTGCTAACGGCTAGCTGCTAACGGCTATCGACCTTTTTTTTCTGGTGCCTGAGAGGAGGTTCGACCATGTCTGGTTGGCCTCGTGTGAATCCTCTCACTATTTCGCCCACCTGTTTTTGACCGTGGACAGTACGGCCCTTTTTGAGCATTTTCTGGTGCCTGAGAGGAGGTTCGACCATGTCTGGTCGGCCTCGTGTGGACACTCTCACCTGTTTCACCACCTCGACGGCGGCTCCAGACGCCACTCACGCTCATCGACGCCTGGGTGGTGCACTCCTGGACCCCGTCTCGCCTCGACGGTTTCGGACGTCGCCCATGCGGCCATCGGCCCGTGGGTGGCGCGCTCCGGAGTCTGTCTGGCCTCTTCCTTCGCCTCGGCGGTTTCGGACGTCCCCATGCCTTCATCGGCCGTGGGGTGGCGCGCTCCGGACCCCTGCCTGGCCTCTCCTCTTACCGCGGCTCACGGTTTCACCTCGACGGCGGCTCCGGACGGCGCCCCGTCTGGCCTCTCCCCTGTCCACGGCTCCTTCCTCCCGGGGATGCTGCTCCTGCCCCCCGGGGACCCGGCTCTTTCCCCCCGAGGATTTTGTGCCCGCTGCCGTTGTGCCCTGGCCTGCGGCCGGGCAGCGCTCCTCCCTGCTGGGGACCACCGGGATATTCACGTCGTCCCCACGTCGCAGCACTGGCGCCACCCCTTACGACGCTC
>CADEHL010000782.1:0-23954 GCA_902827135.1 Harpagifer antarcticus
TCTCTACTCTCTCTCTCTCTCTCTCTCTCTCTCTCTCTCTCTCTCTCTCTCTCTCTCTCTCTCTCTTAAAGGGACAGCGATCTCATCTCACTCTGCATGACCCTAATATCATAACATGTGTGTTCTGGAGAATCACAGAACGGACGATCGCCCTTATTATTATGCCGTTTAAACCAATTATTTAAATGTGTTGTTAAATTATTCGGCATCATGTAACTTGCACTGACAGGTCCACACACTGCTTCCCCGCAGCGAGGCTCCCCCGCCCTCCTGCTCCTCAACCCCCCGTTGATAATTCTCGATCGTTGGCACGCTGATAACAATTTGGAGGAAAGTAAAACTTTGAGCAGCACAACGAAACATACTGAAAACTGTGCGGTTGACTTTAAGTAAATGTATGTTATTATATTATGTCAATACATTTTATATAACTGTATTAGGTTAGTGGAAAGCAATAATATTAAGTTGAACCTAATATTTGTGTTTAAACTTGATACTATTGCTTTCAACTAACCTAATTCAGTTATGTGAAATCTGTTGACAACATACATTTAATTGCATCTTTTTCAGTGCATGTTAACATGATCAGAGAAGAAGGAGGATTTGCATCACAGTTACAGGTCTGATGGTGGTCCAGAACAAGATGTAGTTACACACATGGGACAATCAATCCGCCAGAGACCAGAGAGACTAATGTGCACGTCAGCTCTTATCATGATCATAATCAGTTATAAACTGGCATAGCCTCCAGAAAGGAGTGCAGATGAGCACTGGCTATCGTCATGCACATTTCACAGATGGCAGTAATATTAAATATAAGGGCAGCGTCAGGTCCTAGATTTTCAGGAACCATACGCTGATAAATGAAGTTTAATACACTGGGTTAACATGTACTGCTGTGTGTAAGGAGCAGCATCTGGGTGGGGGTGCGACGGAGGGGGCTTGGTGAGACCGAAAAGAAAATATCAATCTTCTATCTGTTTCCTCGGATCAATACACACTTTGAAAATGATTATGCTGCTGAGAGCAAAGCAGAGAATAAGAGGGAAGGAAAGATCAGAGAGGTCAAAGGGCAGTGGGGGAGAAATATCCATCTGCTGCTCCAACATCAAGTGAGGAGTGAAGCCCCTCAGGAGACAGGAAACTGGGAGGCAAATGTGAGGCTTTCTATGAGAACCACTACACATTTCTCATCAGAGTAACATTAAACGTTAGGGATGTAACGATACCAAAAACTCACGGTACGATAATATCGCGATAACAATTCCATGGTACGATATTAATTTTACTTGAATTTGTTTTTCTTTATTAAATAATAAATCTGATTTGTACAGCATTTGAGTAGGATAGTAGTATTTTAAAGTGTCAACAATATAATAATCAGACCCTGCAATAGAATAAATCAAGTTTCACTTTAGTTGTTCAAGTAACTCAACTCTAACTCACTCACTAACTCACTCACTCACTCACTCACTCACTCACTCACTCACTCACTCACTCACCTCACTCACTCACTCACTCACTCACTCACTCACTCACTCACTCAGCGTCATCAAGGTTATCTTTTAGGAATATGAGCATGTCCACATGTCCAGGTAGAAGCTGGGATGTTTGGGCGTTTACAAAATCCCCTGCTGTGGAAACAACTCTCTCTCTTGGTACTGGTGTTGCTGGGACAGAGAGATATGCTTTGGCCATGGGTAACAGCAGGGGGTCAAACTGTGCATTGTCTCTCCACCACTTCAAAAACAATACAGTTGTTGCCAAGAAGGCGAGGCTTATTGACAGAGATATAAATATACTGTTGGTACTTGTCAATGTCTCTAGGTGTGTACATGTAGCCCTGTGAATACAATGTCCTTTTGTGTTATCTGTTGTTTTATGATCATGTTGTAACCTACTTGCTGCCATGTTGGACAGGTCTCCCTTGAAAAAGAGATTGATAATCTCAATGGGACCATCTGGTTAAATAAAGGTTTTAAAATAAATAAATAAAAAATTCTCACAACGGTATTGAGACATTAATTTACCGCGATATCCGATATATCGTTACATCCCTATTAAACGTCCTTCATTCATTCAAGGTCCAATACTTGACATACAATTACTCTACTTTAGACTAATTACACCGTTATTGACGGTTATAACTTTACTGTATAATCTCAACTGTAAAAAATATGGCAGATCTTTGCATATTAAATGAGGTTCCTTGTACTTAAAAATAACCCCATTTGTAATGCAATAACAAATAAGATTGGCATAATTTACATTTGTTTAGTTTCCCATGCAGCATTTACAAGTGGACCATTATGAATGAGATGCAGGAAACAAGACTCACCGAACACCACCAGCTCAGCAGGGTCACTGTCTTTCTCCCCCACCATGTTGGTTCCAACACACACATACATGCCAGCGTCACTTTTCCTGGTGTTGGAAATCATCAACTTTCCTCCTCGCATCTGAAAATGAGGAGCATAGGTAGGGATAGAGAGGATGGAGGTACAGAGAGAAGAAGGAGGAAGACCACAAGGGGGGGGGGGGGAGATGGTGGTGGAGGTGGGGGATAAAGGAAGACAAATGGAAAGAGGTTGGAAACAGATGTCAGTGACAGATGGCTCTTCGGCTAGTTATTTTGAAAATGGGTGTAGCTCCAACAATGAACATAGCTTCAGTCAGTGATACTAACATTCATTTAGTGCACACACATGCACGCTGCCACAGAGCACTGGCTCTTATTTTGGCTGGTTATTTCTAAATCTAATTTTCAAAAAGGATGGGAATGGATTGACTCTTCATCCTCGTTTATTTTTACAAGAAAACGTTTCAAAATCAATTCAATAAATATATAATAGGTCTCAGATATATCCAACACATGTCTCTGAAGTGTTTTGGCTCCAAATAACAGATCAATGTAGCTTCCCATAATCCCCTCTGTTTCAGCCCTGTTTCCAAAGTGCTGATTCTGTTACTTTAGATGTAAAGAAGGAGCCCCTCCCCACGCCCCTCTGAGAGACATTTGGTTACAAAGAACTCAATGGTGCTCTAGGAGGAGATTCAGGTGATAAGGGGGGGGGGGGGGGGGGGGTACCTTGGTTGGTGATTGGCTAATGGTTACACAGGACAACACATCGTTATGACATCATAAAGTGGCCAAAATCTGATCAGCTCATTTTCAGACAGGTTTTTATAGAAATGGATCAAAAAGAGAGAAAATCTTTGTTCCTGAAACTTTCAGAGTCTCTTTACACAGAGGGGACACATGTTGATGTAGAAGAGACATGAAGAAGAGGGGACACATGTTGATGTAGAAGAGACATGAAGAAGAGGGGACACATGTTGATGTAGAAGAGACATGAAGAAGAGGGGACACATGGTGATGTAGAAGAGACATGAAGAAGAGGGGAAACATGTTGATGTAGAAGAGACATGAAGAAGAGGGGACACATGTTGATGAAGAAGAGACATGACGAAGAGGGGACACATGGTGATGTAGAAGAGACATGAAGAAGAGGGGACACATGTTGATGAAGAAGAGACATGAAGAAGAGGGGACACATGTTGATGTAGAAGAGACATGAAGAAGAGGGGACACATGGTGATGTAGAAGAGACATGAAGAAGAGGGGACACATGTTGATGAAGAAGAGACATGAAGAAGAGGGGACACATGTTGATGTAGAAGAGACATGAAGAAGAGGGGACACATGGTGATGTAGAAGAGACATGAAGAAGAGGGGAAACATGTTGATGAAGAAGAGACATGAAGAAGTGGGGACACATGTTGATGTAGAAGAGACATGAAGAAGAGGGGACACATGGTGATGTAGAAGAGACATGAAGAAGAGGGGAAACATGTTGATGTAGAAGAGACATGAAGAAGAGGGGACACATGTTGATGAAGAAGAGACATGAAGAAGAGGGGACACATGGTGATGTAGAAGAGACATGAAGAAGAGGGGACACATGTTGATGTAGAAGAGACATGACGAAGAGGGGACACATGTTGATGTAGAAGAGACGTGAAGAAGAGGGGACACATGGTGATGTAGAAGAGACATGAAGAAGAGGGGACACATGTTGATGTAGAAGAGACGTGAAGAAGAGGGGACACATGGTGATGTAGAAGAGACATGAAGAAGAGGGGACACATGTTGATGTAGAAGAGACATGACGAAGAGGGGACACATGTTGATGTAGAAGAGACGTGAAGAAGAGGGGACACATGTTGATGAAGAAGAGACATGAAGAAGAGGGGACACATGTTGATGTAAAAGAGACGTGAAGAAGAGGGGACACATGTTGATGTAGAAGAGACATGAAGAAGAGGGGACACATGTTGATGTAGAAGAGACATGAAGAAGAGGGGACACATGTTGATGTAGAAGAGACATGAAGAAGAGGGGACACATGTTGATGTAGAAGAGACATGAAGAAGAGGGGACACATGGTGTTGTAGAAGAGACATGAAGAAGAGGGGACACATGTTGATGTAGAAGAGATATGAAGAAGAGGGGACACATGTTGATGTAGAGGACACATGAAGAAGAGGGGACACATGTTGATGTAGAAGAGACATGAAGAAGAGGGGACACATGTTGATGTAGAAGAGACATGAAGAAGAGGGGACACATGTTGATGTAGAAGAGACATGGAGAAGAGGGGACACATGTTGATGTAGAAGAGACATGAAGAAGAGGGGACACATGTTGATGTAGAAGAGACGTGGAGAAGAGGGGACACATGTTGATGTAGAAGAGACATGAAGAAGAGGGGACACATGTTGATGTAGAAGAGACATGGAGAAGTGGATTTTGCATAATAGGTGACCTTTAACGATGCATTTGGGCTAAGCAAAAATGAATAAATCAATACATACAGTGATCCTCTCATCTCTGTCGTTGACCCGGATGTTGTTTCTCTTCCAGGAGATGGTGGGCTCGGGGTGGCCTCGGGGGGGGATACACTCCATAACAGCCGGCTCACCTGCTGCCACCACCACATCACTGGGCGTCTGACGGAAGTCATCTCTCAGGACTGGGGAAACCAGAAGGGAAAATACATTGTTAAAATATGAATAAACCTCTCTGTTGATGATGCAGTCTTTAATCTGACTTTGCATACATGGATCCTGTTCTAAAATCTAGCTGATTTACACAAAGCAGGACAGGACAGTGCTATTGATAGTGCATGATATGAATTTAACATCATGTCCCTATAGGCAGCAAAGCACATCAATAAAGAAGGCTCCTGTAGCTGTCACACACACAAAGAAGATGACATTATTCAATCTGACCCCCTCAACCCACACACACACACACACACACACACACACACAACACACACACACACACACACACACACACACACACACACACACACACACACACACACACACACACACACACACACACACACACACACACACAACACACACACACACACACACACACACACACACACACACACACACACACACACAACACACACACACACACACACACACACACACACACACACACACACACACACACACACACACACACCATGTATATATCACTTTAGGGGACATTACATTGACTTACATGCATTTCCTGGAGACTTATCCTAACCTTAACCATAACCAACACATGCCTAACCCTTAACCTTACCCTTACCCTAATCCTAAACCTAACCAACTCTTCACCCTAAAATGAATGATTCCCCTCATGGGGACCTCCAATTTGTCCCCATAAGGGAGGCGAGTCCCCACATGTGACTATGTAAACAGATTTAGGTCCCCACAAGTATAGTAATGCTAGGCCACACACACACACACACACACACACACACACACACACACACACACACACACACACACACACACACACACACACACACACACACACACACATATAAAGGTGGTGGAGGCTACAAGTCAGTATTCAATAGCACAGAATAATCAATTATATGAACCGCAGGAGGAAATATGTAATCCACAAAAACTATCCTCTGTTTTCTTTGAGGCTTGTCTTCTTTCTGAAGTCTACATTGTGTGGCTGTGTACCTGAAGGCATTTTCTTCCAGGATTTTTCTTTCTCTCATTCCAGTCACCAAAGCTGTGTGGCTTCTCATATTACAGGTATGGATGATGCTATTGTGTTCCCTAATGATGATCTGACAGTGTACCAAGAAGAGGCCACAGCCCCCAGGCTCAGTGTGGCCTAAGCCCCCTCTCAGACGCACAAAGGGGAAAGACCATCACACCCAACCATGGTTTCTATGGACTCTTATAGGGCCTCAAAAAGTTGTCATAACTGATCTGAAAAGCACCGCCAGCAACACAAATAAATCACATCACAATCTTTCCCAAGCAATTATTCAAAAAGGTCCAAGGGCAAGCACCAAATGGAAAAATGATGTGTCAAAGAATTCACTAGTCAACATGTATGACTAGTAAACTGGTTGCACGTACATGTCAACTATAAGCCATTGTCTTGAACTAGAGAGTATGGCAAGCCATTTGAGTATTTATTCAATTTCCTTGATATCAGACGGCAGCGGCCTACACTAGTTGGCTCTTTGATTTCACTTGTTAGATATATGGTCAAACTAGTTAGGCACTCTGCTTTACTAGTTAAATAAAACATTTCACTAGTCGCTCTTTTTCAGCAACTAGTGGCACTTTTGTCCGACTAGTTACCACGTATGCCTTACTAGTGACGCCAGGAGCAGCACTAGTAACGCCAAAGTCCCAACGTGTAAGCTTTTTGATTAACTAGTGGCCCTCTGACTGTGCTAGTGACCCTAAAAGTCTTACAAGTTAACGAGTGCGCTGCAAAAGCTCTGACATGTTAACTAGTCACACAAAAGAAGCACAACTAGTTAACTAGTGGCAAACATTTGTCTGCACTTCAGTGTTAGTATTATTAGATCTCAGTGCTGCGTTTGACACTGTTGACCACAGCATATTATTAGACCGACTGGAAAAATGGGTGGGACTTTCGGAAACAGTTCTAAATTGGTTTGAATCCTACTTAAAGGACAGAAACAACTTTGTTTCTATAGGTAAATACACATCTGAGTTGACAAATATGACATGTGGGGTTCCTCAAGGCTCCATCTTGGGGCCTCTTCTCTTTAACATCTACATGCTACCACTGGCTCAGATAATGAAAAACAACAAAATAAGATACCATAGCTAAGCGGATGACACACAAATGTATGTAACAATTTCACCAGG
Organism: Harpagifer antarcticus; assembly: GCA_902827135.1. Lineage (NCBI taxonomy): Eukaryota > Metazoa > Chordata > Actinopteri > Perciformes > Harpagiferidae > Harpagifer > Harpagifer antarcticus. The sequence continues at coordinate 7,219 of CADEHL010000782.1, forward strand.
AGACTATGCTCCAATTCAAACACTGAGTAAGTGCATTGAACAAATCAATGACTGGATGTGTCAGAACTCTCTCCAATTAAACAAAGATAAAACTGAGGTAATGGTTTTTGGAGCCAAGGCAGAACGTATAAAAGTTAGCGCTGAGCTTCAGTCTGCAATGTTCAAAACAACAGATAAAGCCAGAGATCTAGGTGTAGTCATGGACTCTGACCTGAGTTTCAACAGTCACATTAAAACAGTTACTAAATCAGCCTACTATCACCTAAAGAACATATCTAGGATTAAAAGACTAATGTCACAGCAGGATTTGGAAAAACTTGTCCATGCTTTTATCTTCAGTAGACTCGACTACTGCAATGGTGTCTTCACAGGTCTCACTAAAAAATCTATTAGGAAGCTGCAGCTGATTCAGAACGCTGCTCCTCGAGTCCTCACTAACACTAAGAAAGTGGATCACATCACTCCCGTTCTGAAGTCTTTACACTGGCTTCCTGTGTGTCAAAGAATATATTTCAAAATACTGCTGCTGGTTTATAAAGCTTTGAATGGTTTAGGCCCAACATACATTTCTGATCTACTGCTAAATTATGAACCATCCAGATCTCTCAGGTCTTCAGGGACTGGTCAGCTTTCTGTCCCCAGAGTCAGAACTAAACATGGTAAAGCAGCGTTCAGTTATTATGCTCCAAATATCTGGAACAAACTCCCAGAGACCTGCAGGTCCTCTGCAACTCTGACTACTTTTAAATCCAGGCAGAAGACTTTTCTTTTTGTCGCTGCTTTTAATTGAACTATTCATATCTTAGACTGCACTGTAACTTTTATCCATGTATTTTTTCTTTTAATGTGTATCCATGTATTTTTTCTTTTAATGTTTATTTTATGAGCTTTTCTTTTTAATGACTGATTTTAAATGCCATTTTCTTAATGTCTTTCATTTTTTTGTAAAGCACTTTGAATTGCCTTGTGTTGAAAAGTGCTATATAAATAAACTTGCCTTGCCTTGTCTTGCACTAGTTAACTAGTTGCACCCAGAATAACTCACTAGTTAACTAGTAAAGGCAAAATGTTCACTAGTTAACTAGTTGACGCCTCTTTTGACCTTACTAGTTAACTAGTGGGGCTCAAAATGTCTACACGTTAACTAGTGAACCCTTTGCCCTTTACTAGTTAACTAGTGAGATACATTTAAATTCCACTAGTGAACTAGTGAGGCTTAAAATGTTCACTAGTAGTACTAGTGGATCCCAAATGTGCACTAGTCACACTAGTTGCACAGAATGCTAATGAGGAGGAGGGGAAAGAACGCATTGAGGTCTCCTATTGGCCCTAAGCTATAGAGCGCCACCCAGCCCAAATAGTTTATTTAAGAGCTTAAATACACTGTGTTATAAAATACAGTCCGACCATATTTACACAAATATAAAACAAAAGTATTTTTGTTATTATGATCATATGACTGTTTATCAAATTAGGTAAGAACATTGAAGACTTTGTTAAAATTAGAAAGTTGCCTTATAAAAACAACCCTAAAAACATTGCAGGAGAACGCCCACTCAGGCTCTCCCTCACAGAGCCGAACTGACCAATCAGAATCTGGGTCCCGCCTGCTTCATTTGCATATGGCTGACTAGTTAACGTGTTGGCCATATGAACTGCAACTAGTTAACTAGTGGATGCATATTGCAGCATACACGTTAACTAGTGAAGGCAAAATGTTCACTAGTTAACTAGTTGAAGCCTGTTTTGGTCTTCAAAGCTAACTGGTGAGGCTCAAAATGTGCACTAGTTAACTAGTGAGGTCCAAATTGTCCACTAGATGCACTAGTATAATTGTTTTTACCTTACTAGTTAACTAGTTACACACACTTTATCTCACTCGTTAACTAGTGAAGCCTTAGAGGAGTCACTAGTGAACTAGTGACACAGATGTTTTTCTTACTAGTTAACTAGTGGAGGGCATTTATTGTCACTAGTCAGGTTCTGTTAGAGAAATACTCTGTCAAAGTCCCCTGCTGAAAACAAAATCAAGCCACTTCTGCTAAGTTTGATGAGGGAATTATTTTGTATTGCCATTAGTTCTTCGTGAGATTGATCCTGTTGGACTCAGTACTAGTGAAACTACCCCCACAAGTACTATGAAGTACTTACTGTGTACTTTTCCAACAATCCTCTGTTAATGTCCCCTTCTGAGAACAAGAATGCATGTTTCTCTGCTATTTTGAATAAGCGTTAAAAAACCTTTCTTCATGAGACTGATATTGTTGGACGGAGTATTTTAAGAGGATGGTGGACTTGATATCAGCAATATTTCCAGTCAGTACTCCGGCAGCAGCATTTTACACCTTGGAAAGTCTTTAGAGTCTGGCCTGGATAGCTGGTCTATCCTTCAGCACACTGACACACTCTGTTACTCTTGTTGGCTTCTTATGAAGCTGCTGTCTTTTAATATATGATTATTTCTCAGCCGCTAGTTCATTCCTCGCAGATTCTTCAGTCTCATTAGCCTCATCCTTCCATCAGTCCCAGTCAACGCCTTCAGCACACTTCCAGTGTCTGACTCCATATGATATTGTCCTGATGCTGTAAGGGTGATGCCCCATGATCACAAAATGACCCCTCTAGAGTCTGAGTGCCAAGGACCTCATATTATGTCTGTCATTAATGTTACATCACCCATTTTAACAATTTTCTTTCCTTTTTTCTCTTCTCTTAACTGAATAGTCCTGTCTTTAACTATAACCCAATGTAAAGTCCAGTGGACATTTTAAGGCTTCAAAAACAGGCATTTTTACTGCATGTGTTTGGAGAAATGACACAATAAATGGCCCAGAATTGTACTTTATAAACTATGAATCTCGTGGTGCTTGAAGAAATACAGACTGGCTAAGCCAGCCAGGTTATATATATATATATATGCCTTTTTTGGAGCTCTTTTTTGCAATATTTATTCAAATGTTATTTAAACAAACCACTATCTGAGGATAACACAAGCAACCATAAAACACCATTTACTAGAGAGCCATTGAAGCTCATGAATAATTTATCCTTCCACAAATCTTTTCAACTGCTGTAAGTTAGGGCACTATCTGTGCAGAACATTTAAAATATTCTTCATTTGCAGTATTTTAAAAAAAAAGTGTTCAGAAAGACTGCATCAATGATATGCTATATATATATATATCAATATTTTTATTAACTAACCAAAGTCAATTTAAATAGCGGGCAAAAATGGGTTAATTGCCATGCATCTGGTGTTTCATATAGATTACGTTCAATTTCAACTATTTTAGGCAGAAAAACGTATAATTGACTAAAACCTTTTTAATAATTTACTATAATTTAGAATGGTTTTTGTGAGAAATTTCCAAAGTAAAGTTCATTCAGTATTTCAGTATGAACTATTTGATAGCCCTTATTATAATCATTAAGTCCTTAAAGTTGTAAAAAGTTGTAAGTCCTTAAAGTTGTAAAATGCACTAAAATATGCATTTGATACTATCGATCATGATATCTTTTTGCAAAGACTAGAGCACTGAGTTGGCATACAGGGAACTGCTTCAGGCTGGTTTAGTTCCTATCTATCTGAACGCTCTCAGTTTGTACGTGTCAATGATGAATCTTCTACGCAAACCAAAGTTAGCCATGGAGTGCCACAGGGCTCAGCGCTCGGACCTATTTTGTTCACATTATATATGCTTCCGTTAGGCAATATTATAAGGAATCATTCAGTAAATGTTCATTGTTATACGGATGATACTCAACTATATTTATCAATCAAGCCTGATGAAATTAATCATCTAAATAAAATTCAAGACTGCCTCAAGGACTTAAAAACGTGGATAACCTTAAACTTTTTGATGTTAAACACGACCAAAACTGAAGTTATTGTACTTGGCCCGAAGAATCTACGAAACAAATTATATATAAATATATATATACTAACTATGGATGGCATTAATTTGGCCTCCAGTGAGACTGTAAGGAATCTTGGTGTTATATTTGATCAGGATTGATCCTTTAACGCCCACATAAAATCAATTTCAAGGACCGCCTACTTCCATCTACGTAACATTGCAAAAATCAGGCATATCTTGCCTCAAAACGATGCAGAGAAACTAGTCCATGCATTTGTTACTTCAAGGCTGGATTATTGTAACTCTTTATTATCAGGGTGTACGAAGAAGTCAGTCAAGTCGCTTCAGCTGATTCAAAATGCTGCAGCTCGTGTACTAACCAGAGTTAGGAAAAGGGACCACATTACTCCTGTTCTGGCTGCCTTACACTGGCTCCCTATAGAACACAGGATAGAATTTAAAATTCTTCTTCTCGCCTATAAAGCCCTTAATGGGCAGCCGCCATCTTACCTTAAATAACTAATTATACCCTACTGTCCTACTAGGGCATTGCGTTCCAAGAATGCAGGGTTGTTGGTTGTTCCTAGAGTCTCTAAAAGTACAATGGGAGCCAGAGACTTTTCTTATCAAGCTCCACATTTGTGGAATCAGCTTCCAGTTTGTGTTCGGGCGGCAGACACCCTATCCGTTTTTAAGAGTGCGCTTAAGACCTTCCTTTGTGATAAAGCTTATAGTTAGGGCTGATTAGATTCAGCCCCTAGTTTTGCTGATATAGGCTTAGTTTGTCGGGGGACATCTTACTTCTTCCTTCTCTCTGTCTATACCTGTGTACTCCCATGTTCCGATTAACCCAGCTTCCCCAAATTTCTTTCTTTTTGGTGTCTATATACACTGGGATCCGGAGTCATGGATGATCCTGCGGTCCTTTGTCCTGCATCGCGAGCCCTGGATCTTGAGTCGTGGCTGTGGTCCTGGATCATAGGTCCTGGATGGATATCCTCGTGGATTCATCTTCCTATTATACACACATGCATTTCCAAACATTTGGACTACCTATGTTGCAAATGTATTATCTTTTCAATTTACACACGGCATCTATTGCACGTCTGTCCGTCCTGGGAGAGGGATACCTCCTTTGTTGCTCTCCCTGAGGTTTCTCCCATTTTAACCTTTAAACTGTGGATTTTCTTCGGAAGTTTTTCCTTGTACGATGTGAGGGTCTAAGGACAGAGGGTGTCGTATTGTCATACTGATATTTTGTACAAACTGTGAAGTCCACTGTGACAAATTTGTGATATTGGGCTATATAAATAAACATTGATTGATTGATTGATTGATTGATAAAAGCCGAATCTAGATTTATTTTCTGTCTCCATTCATTCCACTGAGCCGAGAGTGGGAGCTCGGGGGCGGGGCTTAAGGGGCGCATGCTCTGTGAAAATCACATATTACACATATTTCTGGGTTTCCATGTTTGTGTTTGAACTTCTGTGAAGATTGATGGGCGAGGTCTATCTTAAGAGCCAATAGGAGACCTCAATGCATTATTCCCCTCCTCCTCATTATCATTCTGTGCGACTAGTGTGACTAGTGTGACTAGTGCGACTAGTGTGACTAGTGCGACTAGTGCGCATTGCCTTCACTAGTTAACTAGTTGCAGTTCATATGGCTCACTAGTGAACGTGAAGGCCATGCACGTTCACTAGTGAGCCTATATATGCAAATGAAGCAGGAGGGACCCAGATTCTGATTGGTCAGTTCAGCTCTGTGAGGGAGAGCCTGAGGGGGCGTTCTCCTGCAATGTTTTTAGCAACGTCTCGAAGACGTGAGGTGCATCAGTCGGGTATTTAGTGCCTATTGTTAAAATATTGTCCGTGGGAAGTCAGTCAGTGTGTGTTTTGCCTAGAAAAATACATGTTTCTGTTTCTGCTTGGTTCCACTTTGTGTGTTTGTTTTTGTTGGTGCGAGTGTGCGTATGCTTGTGTGTAGAACACCGGCACTCGAGACACACAAGTATATGATCGTGGAACATTTTATAAGCGGTGCTCATGAAATGAATAAAGTAGAAACACTGGACAGATCTTAAAATCAGGATAACGATAGATCCGTATGATAAACAACCTCTCCATATGTTGCCTTAGACTAATAATTACGGAAGTCACGGTGATCTCTTAAAGCTGTGATCCGAAGAGGGTTACTTCCTCGTTCTATCCATCAATAATGTCACTCAGTTATCACAATGCCATTCTAATCCAAGCACCTTTCAAATTGCAGCTTAACTACATTTTAGTTTTAAAGAGGATCTGTATTCCTGTCTGCAGTCCTAAGGCAACTTTCACATTTTAAGAAAGTCTTCAATGTTCTTACCTAATTTGATATACAGTCATAGGATAATAATTACAACAATACTTTTGTTTTATATTTTTGTAAATATGGTCATATGACTATTTTAAAACACAGTGTATTTAAGCTCTTAAAGAAACTATTTGGGCTGGGCTGGTTGGCGCTCTAGCTTAAGGCCAATAGGAGACCTCGATGCATTCATTCCCCTCCTCCCCTCCTCCCCTCTCATTAGCATTCTGTGACTAGTGCACATTTGGGATCCACGAGTACTACTAGTGAACATTGTAAGCCTCACTAGTTCACTAGTGGAATTTAAATGTATCTCACTAGTTAACTAGTAAAGGGCAAAGGGTTTGCTAGTTAACGTGTAGACATTTTGAGCCCCACTAGTTAACTAGTAAGCTCAAAAGAGGCGTCAACTAGTTAACTAGTGAACCTTTTGCCGTTTATGTTATAAACTTTGACCGTTAACTAGTGAGTGATTCTGGGTGCTACTAGTTAACTAGTGCAGACAAATGTATGCCACTAGTTAACTAGTTGTGCTTCTTTTGTGTAACTAGTTAACATGTCAGAGATTTTGCAGCGCACTAGTTAACTTGTAAGACTTTAAGGGTCACTACGGTCAGAGGGTCACTAGTTAATCAAAAAGTTTACAAGTTGGTGCTGCAAGTGCTGCTCCTGGCGTAACTAGTAAGGCTTATGTGCTACCTAGTCGGACAAAAGTGCCACTAGTTGCTGAAAAAGAGTGACTAGTGTAATGTTTTATTTAACTAGGAAAGCAGAGTGCCAAACTAGTTTGACCATATATCTAACAAGTGCAATCAAAGAGTCAACTAGTGTAGGCAGCTGCCGTCTGATATCAAGGATATGGAATAAATACTCAAACGGCTTGCCATAGATATCTCAGTACCGATATCAATAAGTGATATCAATGTAAAGACATTCCGCTCATGCCTCACTGTGCAGAAATCTGCAGCGCAGGTGAGACTGTGAGAGAGATCACAGAGCATTCAGTTACTCCACCTAAAAGAGTGCAAGTCATGTCAGAAATTGGTGTCCTAGTTTACCCTCACAATTGCACTTCACAGTCTTTTCAGGACAACTACTGAAATAGATGTTCTGGATGTGAGAGGAAAGTGCTTCTTCTCGATGTGACTGTTTTAAAACTCTTTCCAAACCATTCCAACAGGAGAAAGGCTAATATTCACACTAAAACTGGATTTTATCCCCACATATTTGAATAGTGATCATTTTGCAATGTGTCTTAAAGCAGTATTTTCAAGTGTTTTGGTTACATTTGTCTTCAAAGCTCATATTGACCAAGTCACATGATTTGATGTTCACGTAAAGCGGCAACTTATTAAATCTCTCCTCCAGGCGATTTGTCCTCCACAGGATGGATCATGGAATGTGTACAGCACGCATTTGCATGTATATTTCATTTATGCACATATGTATGCACAGCGGGTAGAAATCATCGTAAGCATGCATGCTTGAACATCTGTGTGGAAAAACACTGATGTTGCTGTAATGTCACATTGTCCTCTGATTAATGCCACTTAATGCTCCTCTAATGACAGCACAGGACATTATCATCACCATTCATATATCTATGTGTCCATCCATCCATACGACCTTACACTCACACATTTCTTTATCTATAAAACCAAGGTTTCTGTGGGAAATGTGTTGTATCTCAATGTCAGGCTTTAAGCAGCATTTCCTCTTCTTGTGGAGATAATGAAGCTTCCTCTTTGAATTAGGGTGATTGTGGGTGTGTAAATGAGAAGATAAATCAGGCTGTTTGTTCCTAATCAAGGTCATATCAATGTTTAAGGAAGCATATTTCTAATTTCCTCATTAGCTAACGGACTCTGTGCTTCTCTTTGCCCTGAGAGGGATCAAATAGCCACTTATGGCTTCAGTCAGAGCTCCTTTCTTATGGCCAATTACTTAGCCACAGAGCATTTGGGGCTCTCCAAATCCCATTGGCCCTTCCAATCCTGGAATGATATTCCAGACCACACCCCTGACCTTATCTACCTGCTGCTGACATTTCCCCCCCATGACTATTCAAAGGAGATTACAAAAGCTGGCTAAATTGTTCAGTAACCTGTTCTATCACGCATAGTGGGGAGGGGCATATGGGAGAGTGATGCACCCCAGGTCTGAATTACCATGGCGAGGGTTAAAGGCCCGCCGCCGTGACCTGTCACACACCGTTCTGAGACAGGGGCTCCAGGTGCCGCGATCTTTCCCTTCATGCCCTGCGCACTCTACAGATCTGAGTGAGAAGAGGATGTCTAGAAGTTTATTAGGCACTGGCAATTACCCAGGAGGCCCTTTGGGGCCCATATTAAGTGGGTGCACTTTGACCCTTCCTTTAAACCCCTCCAACAAAGCCTCAGTAATCCCCAGCACTGGGCCTGCTTTAATAAGAGCACAGACACACAGTGACACAGACCGGGAAAGAGATAAGACCACAAGTGCATATATTTGAAATGTAGACCTCGGTTTGGAATCGAAACCCTGAAAATGTTGTCCTAAGATACATATGCACAACCAGAGAGAGACAATATATACCGTAAGACAATATATGTCTCAGGAGGGATGTTGTTTTTATTTCCATTTTCAAGAAATGTCCAGCATTTTTTTTGCGGTATACGATATAAAAAATATACACTGAACAAAAATATAAATGCAACACTTTTGTTTTTGCTCCCATTTTTCATGAGATGAACTCAAAGATCTAAAACATTTTCTATAAACACAAAATAACCATTTCTCTCAAATATTGTTCACAAATCTGAAAAGATCTGTGATAGTGAGCACTTCTCCTTTGCCGAGATAATCCATCCCACCTCACAGGTGTGGCATATCAAGATTCTGATTAGACAGCATGATTATTGCACAGGTGTGCCTTAGGCTGGCCACAATAAAAGGCCACTCTGAAACGTGCAGTTTTGCTTTATTGGGGGGGGTCTGGGGGGGTCCGAAAACCAGTCAGTATCTGGTGTGAGGGGTAGGGTTAGGGTAATGTTGTGAATCGAGTGGCCTGTGTTCGTCGTCCATAACATACGCCTGCCCATACCATAACCCCACCACCATGGGCCACTCGATTCACAACATTACCCTAACCCTAACCCTACCCCTCACACCAGATACTGACTGGTTTTCGGACCCCCCCAGACCCCCCCAATAAAGCAAAACTGCACGTTTCAGAGTGGCCTTTTATTGTGGCCAGCCTAAGGCACACCTGTGTAATAATCATGCTGTCTAATCAGCATCTTGATATCACCTGTGAGGTGGGATGGATTATCTCGGCAAAGGAGAAGTGCTCACTATCACAGATTTCTTCAGATTTGTGAACAATATTTGAGAGAAATGGTTATTTTGTGTATATAGAAAATGTTTTAGATCTTTGAGTTCATCTCATGAAAAATGGGAGCAAAAACAAAAGTGTTGCGTTTATATTTTTGTTCAGTGTATATTATAAATTATATTATAATTTGTGCTTTGTTAAAATAAACTATAGAAATATCTTGGGCTGTGGCAAATGTTAGCAGGCACTTTCCCAATACACTAAACAATAAACCATGAAAACAATTGTTGCTGTTTCTTAATAACATTTCTTGAAAACTCACTATTCTACAAAACATACTGTATAGTTTAATGGTACGACATAAAGTAATGTATATCATGAGATCTTAACCACCTGCTCCTAAACACAAGCACACAAGTATCAACAATAAGATATAACCAACATCAATCTGTGAGGGGTTTAAATTCATCGTCTGGGACTGCTGTCTTCTGTACACAACGACAAACACATTAGTCACATCCAAACAAACCACACCCAGATGCATGGAGCATTGATCAGATTATTATGTAGGCTGTGGTGATGGATGTGCAAGGTGCAAATTACACTGAGTCATTACAAAAATTAAAAACTACCGAGTAGATAATCTAATCTGTGCCACACACAGTGCGTCATTGTATAGCAGCAACATTTATCTGTGGCCGCTAGACTTGTGTGATTTACAACATGTGCAAATAATCACGACCCTGCCATATATCAGGGCTTCATTTGAGCATTTAATTGGACATAAAAACACCTTTGGGGCGAGCTCAGGCTCACTTTTAATTAAATGGCTTTATCACTGTTGTTAATGTTCCAGGAATAGCGTTTGTCTGGTGTGTGTGTGTGTGTGTGTGTGTGTGTGTGTGTGTGTGTGTGTGTGTGTGTGTGTGTGTGTGTGTGTGTGTGTGTGTGTGAGACAGCACCCCCACAGATATTCCCTTGGCAGGCAGAGCTTGTGAGTGATGGTGGGAGGGGAATCAAGAGAAGCTTCCTGGAGGTCAGGCTCTGTTGTGGGGTATCGAGCTGCCCCCCCCCCCCCCCCATCCGTCAGCCTGCACCTTGTCCTGACACCAAGCAATCTGCTGTGGTGTGAACACACGCACAAACACTCCAACGTTTTTGCTCTTCGGAATACATTCTTCCTTTTTCACAGGACTAGACGCATGCATCTTCTCTGTTCTCCCTGTAGGTATAGCCTGGTCCCCCAGCCCAACAGGGGCCCCCATCAGAAGCCCCCTTCTATCAGCCACTCTCATTACCCAGTGAACCCCCTCCGATCCATATCAACCATTGTACCATGATAAAATGCCCTGCCCAGGATATTGTGTGTGTGTGTGTGTGTGTGTGTTGTGGTGTTGGGAGGGTCTGGAAAAGGATGGAGGGGATGCAGGGGTCTCACAGTTGGAGACAGATGTCCGTACTTCATTTAAGCACCCCCCGCCCACCGATGCAAACACAGACACATGCAGGGAAAAACTGTCTGCATGCAAGACCAGCAGCTAAGCCTCTATACAGGCTGACTGGAGAATGTAACCATGAAGTGTAACAACACACACACACACACACACACACACACACACACACTAACGCACATTGACTGTAAATGTATTATATCAACAGCTTTCCCATAATTGTATTAGGTTAGTAGAAAGCAATTGTATTACGTTGAAATAATACATATTTGGTTCAACTTAATATTATTGCTTTCAACTAACCTAATACAGTTATCTGAAATGTGTTGTCATAATACATTAATTAAACACACACACACACGTACACACAACAACAGTCAAGAAAACCCTTGCCAGTAATAAATCAACATTTTCTGACAGCTGTCCTAAGTGCCCCCTATTCTAAAACAACAACTTGCTTTAAAGTGTGATTCCACCTGACTCGTGGTGCTGCTCAGAGTATGTTATGGCCTTGAGTAAATGTCACAACATGGTTCACTCTCTGGAAAAGCTCATATAGCCAACAGCGAAATAGAGCCGGCACTAAAGCTAAATGAATGGGAATCACAGCGGCAGGGCATTTCAATTACCAAGTCCATGGATCCAGAAGGGCCACCTTCTTGACACACACACACACACTGTATATAGAGTATATATATATATATATATATATATACTAAGATTTTACTAATCCGGCCCACTTAACATCAAATGTGGCTATACTAAAATGAGATTGACACCCCTGATGTAGAAGACGTTCTTCTTTATGTTATTACTGTAGAGATCAGAGGTTTAAATTGAGAACAAAGAGAACAAATGTTTTTACAAATGTATCCCGACTAGAAGTTGTCAGAAACTCTCTGCAGTACAAATGAACATCACATGAAGGCCTGGTTAACCTCAGGAAAACTTATAATTGAACACAGATAACATCAAAATGAAACCCACATATCACGCTGATGTATTATAGGCAGATTGTAATGGTGTTATTTGCATAGATAAAGCTCTCCTTACAGCACTATCGGCAGGCATTCCACAAACAATTACATTCAGTTTAATATTCCTGCCATGTTCTGATACTGTTGTTGATGCTTTGTGTGTTATCACCATAGCTACATTATGTAAAATACAGGCGTACATTGAATTAAGTGATAAAAATGAGAAAGCACAATCTCCAGCCCGGCCTGCAGTGCTGCTGGGAAAAAATTGATGAGGTTATCAGTCAAGGTGCCACGTTTCATGGCTTTTTAAGCACTCATAAATGGCCTGGCCTGGCATTTCCACAGTGTCATGTCACACCAAGACGTGTAGAAAGAGGGTGGGGTAGGGGAGGGGTGGGTAAGTTAGGGGGCTAGTACTTGGCACTGGTGTAGCCTGAAGCAGCCAACATGACCGTGAGGCAGCCGTGGGAGGCAATCATTATCAACCACACACTCAATAGGGGTGGGTGTGTGTGTGTGTGTGTGTGTGTGTGTGTGTGTGTGTGTGTGTGTGTGTGTGTGTGTGTGTGTGTGTGTGTGTGTGTGTGTGTGTGTGTGTGTGTGTGTGTGTGTGTGTGTGTGTGTGGCCCATAATATGCTGAAGGACTGAGGTTAAGGATGATCAGGCCAACTTGAGGGCACCCTGTTAGCACGGATCATGTGACCAAAAGATTATATTTAAGCTGTCTCATGCTTTACCTTGGACTGCATGCTTCACAGTACATGTGGTAAATATTCTGTAAGTCCTATAAAAATAAGTGTGTGCTAGGAGGTCTCACAGGAACGCCACAGTGCTCCTTTCAACCCAAGGAAGGAAACTGGGAATAATTATTGACCTGTTCTTCCTTGGTAAGGGATGTAAATGAATTGAACTAGTTTCTAAATTGAATCTGTTCATGCACTAGCTACAAAAGCGTGCAAATGTTTTAGCTTCTCCAAAAACTCAGCAAACCTATCAGAGTGCTAATGCTGGATGAAAGACCTGGTCTTTGAAACAGAATCCCTGTGAATACTGTGCGGCACTCAAATCAAATCAAATCAAATCAAATTTTATTTATAAAGCACATTTAAAAACGATGTTTGGTCGAGCCAAAGTGCTGTACATGTAATAAAAACATTTCACTGCAGTGTAATTGTAAATAAGACAGACATTTAGCAACAGCAAATATAAAAAACAATTCACAGGGAAGTGTCAGTAGTCGTGCTCCGCTCTAGCTAGAAAGCCTGAGCGAAGAAGTGAGTTTTTAAATATGATTTAAAAACCCCTAGGGTCTGGGCCGACCTCACATGGAGGGGCAGAGTGTTCCAGAGCCTCGGGCCAGCTGCTGCGAAGGCTCGGTGCCCTCGTGTTTTGAGCCTAGTCTTCGGCACTACCAGCAGCAGCTGGTCAGCAGACCTTAAAGCTCTGGCTGGGGTGTAGCGCTGGAGGAGTTCAACTATATAGGCCGGAGCCAGCCCATTTAGAGCTTTAAAAACAAATAAAAGGATTTTAAAATCAATTCTGAACTGAACTGGAAGCCAGTGTAGTGATGCCAGAATTGGGGTGATGTGGTCGTGCTTTTTGTGTCCAGTCAGCAAACGTGCAGCTGCATTTTGGACCAGCTGCAGGCGTTTAATTGACGCGTGGTCCATACCCACATACAGAGCGTTGCAATAGTCCAGTCTCGAGGTCACCAAGGCGTTGATGACCCTTTCCATGTCTTTAAAAGATAAATAGGACTTGGTTTTGGCCAATAGTCTTATTTTAAAAAAGCAGGATTTGACTACGCTGCTGACCTGCTTATCGAATTTAAAAGTGTTCGTCAAGGTCACGCCAAGGTTCATGACCGAGGGGAGGATGTTTAGTTGGAGGGAGCCCAGAATATCAACCTGAGAGGCTGGAGGTTGTGGTCCAAAAAAGATGACCTCCGTCTTGCCCTCGTTAAGAGTCAGGAAGTTGTTGCTCAGCCAGGATTTGATCTCCGTTAAGCAGTCCATCAACTGCTGTAGTGACTGTGTTATGTTTGCTTTGAGCGGGAGATAAATCTGGACGTCGTCAGCGTAGCAGTGGAAGGGAATGTTGTGTTTAGTTAGAATAGAACCTAGGGGCAGTATGTATAGTAGGAACAGGATGGGGCCCAGAATCGAGCCTTGGGGGACCCCACAGGTAAGAGGGGCTTTGGCAGAGGAGAAGGCACCTAGCTGCACTGAAAAGCTACGGTCCTTAAGGTAGGACCTGAACCATGCGAGGGCAGAGCCTGTGACTCAGTACAAATACATTTGAAAAGAACATTTGCCGTCAACATTTTTGTTTTTCTTTACACACTATTATATTATTTGTATATTAATGTGGCTCATCTGTTTCATCCAGGAGGTTCTATTAAAACCGAATCAAGGTAAAATATTAAAATATAACTTGAGGCATGATTAGGGATCAACAGAGAGCTTTTAAAGGCCTTCGCTAACCCACCATCTATTTTACTTGATCTTTATCCCTCTCCTTGTCCTTCCCCTGTTACACATGGACGCACACTGACACACACATGCACACACTCAAACAGGCCTGAGGCATGCCAAGAAGATTTGATTGTAATAGCCATTTTTCAGGTCAAGGGGGGGCGGTATTAAAGTACTACTCGCAGGCTAAATCTTTTCACATTGATGCCCTTACCCAACCCTCCCATTAACCTGGTACTACAGAAAATAGCTCAACTATGTGCCAAGCCGAGATATAACCAGTATAACACACACACACACACACACAGTTTTTGGATCAGTGTGAACCCTGTGCAGAGAAATGAATTTCAGGGTTTTATGGATTTGGAAATGGCAAAAGGATTTGGGGGTGCTGGTGAAGGAAAGAGTTATAGTAGGAGAGAGGTGTAGGGTGGATGTCTGTGATGAGAGATAATGCATACCATCAACCCACACACACACACACACACACACACACACACACACACACACACACACACACACACACACACACACACACACACCACACACACACACACACACACACACACACACACACACACACACACACACCACACACACACACACACACCTCCCTATTTGCGTGCAAATCCTCCCTCTCTGCTGGCATGGGGACTGTTCAGCAGTGTGTGTCCCAGCAGCAGGTCTCCTCCCGACTCTGAGCGGGTGCTGTGCTCACCCACCCAGCAACCGTGGGTTAATCCATTGCAAACCTCTCCTGGCATGCCATGTCGGCCCTGTGAGTGTGTGAGAGTGTGTGTGAGTGTATGCGTGTCCCAGTGCTTTTTCTGCCAATTTTTCATCTATGTGTTCCATCTCTGCAACTCCTGATGGGATACACATGACTCCCCCGACCCCTGCAACTTGCAGACTAAACTCAGCAGAGTATGGACTCTGTAATTTTCTGGGAATTAAAGTAACTGTGCAGCGGCTCCCCGGCTCTTGAGTTTTCCTCGTGCCCCTTTCACACCAACGCGTTTTCAGCTCCGGCTCGGAGCTGGAGCCTGAAAAGTGCCGGTGTTTCCTGTTCACACCGCAGCGGCACCGCCTCTGAGCTCCGGAATCCGGTTCACTTCCAAGTCCAAAAAATTGTCGGTCTAGAGGCAAGGGCTTCGGAGCTAAGAGGTGACGTCGCTTACGTCTCTTTTACGTCGAGGCGTGCAGGAAATTAAACCCACCTCCCCTGAACATGGGTCGACTGTCATGCCTGCCAACAAGCAGTAGTGCTTATAAACACAGTTTATAAAGTCAGGCAACACTAACCAGGCTTCGTGTGATTCTGTTTATTTGTACCTTACTTTGACCATCCGTTCACTGTTATTGATCATTGTGGAGAGAGGCAGACGTTTTGTTTAGTATTATAGCAGCTATCAGATGGAATCAATACATGGGCTGCACAGGTTGTCGTGTCCGACTATCACAAGTAGAATCATAATAAAAATACGCCGGTAAAATGTGCCTGTAGAAAACGGTTTATGCCACAATAGGATAGCAATAGCAAGTAGTCAGTTTAGCTTCGGTTGCTATGCTAACATCACCCATTTTATACCAGAGAAACTTTCATAACAGCGTTGTGATGCCAAACAGCGTCAATTCAGACTGACACACATTCACTGAAGGGGAACTGGGGATATGTATCAGCTGCTTGTGTGACAGTCAGACAGTGAATACTTTAGAGTGGACGCTGCCGTGTGAGCTAACCGGGAGCTAACGGGAGAATAAACTCCCGTGGAAGAGCAGCCAACACTGCAGCGGTCAGTAAATGCCGCAGAAACACATTAATAAACAATGAACCACGGCACTCTGGAGAAAAGCATAAGGTTGGAGAAGTCGTTATTTAATTTAATCTGGCTTCGTGTGATTAAAAGCAACACGATCATCGACCCGACCATGGGCGTAGGATGCATCCTGAATGTGGGGGGGACATTTTTAACGGGGGGTGTGTGGGTCGCCCCCCACGAAAAAAAAAATAGATTTCCTTTATTCTGGTTCATTTTAGGTGGTTTGATACTTTTATGTGGCTATACTAGCATGAGGAAAATGATAGGTACATTTTGTAATTTCATCCAGTAGTAAAGAAAGGAAACATATTTAATTATTAATTCAGAGCCGTCTTTGAATTAATAAAAAGCAGTTTAAATGCCCATTTTTTGTACATTTATATCACTAGAACCGCCAGAGGTCGCTGTATACCTATATCCGCCAACGGGTAATGTTTACCCGCAATTGATTTCCAAGGTACAATGTATCATACAGAACAGTGAGTTTT
>CADEHL010000783.1:0-22229 GCA_902827135.1 Harpagifer antarcticus
ATCCATCCATCCAGCTATTCATCCATGCCATCATCCATCCATCTATCCTCAGCCGACCCATCTATCCATCTATCTATCTCTCTATCCATCCATCCATCTATCTATCTATCTTTCTCTCTCTCTATCTTTCTCTCTCTCTATCTAATGAATGGTCAAACGAAGGGATAGGAGGTTTAGTTAGAGTGCATCAAAGTGATCAAAGTGCAGTATTTAACCCCTCGTGGCTTCTTTAGCAAAGTCTACAGCCGTGATAGAAAGGAAACAAATCATTCAGAGAAACTGAAAGAGAAAGAAGGGTCAAACGTTCAAAAAGTTTTCCAGACTCAGAGTTTTGGACACCTTCTCCCTCCCTATCCTGTTTATCTATAGAAACACAAAACAAAATAATAACTCCCCCTCTTCCTCTCGTCTCCTATTTTCCTCTCCGCTGTCGGTGGCCCCCCCGCCGGCACAATCAGACGAGTGTTGATCCGAGTCTGTTGTGTGTCTGTCTCCCACTGATCGCAGATAGGAGGCGTGCCGCAGAGCCGCCAGACACACACACACTAACACACACCTCACACTGAGGATGCAGCAGACAGCACACACACTGCCATCACATGACGTGGACGGCGCTTATCTAAAGGACTTGTTTCTCTGTCTGGAGTTTTGTTTTCTTTCTAACTCACTTCAGGAGCAGCTCATTTAGGAACGCCAGGCTGTGGGTTTGTAGAATTCCTGCGTCGGCTTCGTAACATCTCCGGACAAGAGGAGGCTTTACGTGATGTGGACGCAAATGATTCAAGGTCAAAAAGGGGGGAAGGATTCTCCGGTAAACTATTCATATCCAACTGTAAAAGCAGCGAGAAACAGAAAAGTATGAAAAACAAGAAAAACTTGCCAAGAAAAACTCTTTAAAGTAGAGACACTACATACTGATATACACCTGAACATCAGCAGGAGAGGACTCTTTAAAGTAGAGACACTACATACTGATATACACCTGAACATCAGCAGGAGAGGACTCTTTAAAGTAGAGACACTACACACTGATATACACCTGAACATCAGCAGGAGAGGACTCTTTAAAGTAGAAACACTACATACTGATATACACCTGAACATCAGCAGGAGAGGACTCTTTAAAGTAGATACACTACATACTGATATACACCTGAACATCAGCAGGAGAGGACTCTTTAAAGTAGAGACACTACATACTGATATACACCTGAACATCAGCAGGAGAGGACTCTTTAAAGTAGAGACACTACATACTGATATACACCTGAACATCAGCAGGAGAGGACTCTTTAAAGTAGAGACACTACATACTGATATACACCTGAACATCAGCGAGAGAGGACTCTTTAAAGTAGAGACACTACATACTGATATACACCTGAACATCAGCAGGAGAGGACTCTTTAAAGTAGAGACACTACATACTGATATACACCTGAACATCAGCAGGAGAGGACTCTTTAAAGTAGATACACTACATACTGATATACACCTGAACATCAGCGAGAGAGGACTCTTTACCAACAACAACAACAACTGAGTCCTTCTCCTCGAGGACTTGACTCTTCCTGGACAGATCTGATTAATTTCTGCTCCAACACTGATCCCTCTTCTTCTCTGAAGGATGGTTCTTACCGTTTTATTTTATTCTCCTCTGTTGTATTCAGTGGAGACTATCAGCAGCAGAATGTCATCCTACACACACACACACACACACACACACTCTTCTTCTCTTCACTTCCTCAATTAGGCAGCTCATCCATCGCCATGATTACATGCTGCTAATTAAGCAGCTAATCAGCTAATTACCCAGGAGCAGAGAGGAACGACGAGTGTGTGTGTGAGTGTGTGGTTAACACAATGTGTCATGAGCGAGCCAGCAGAGCATGATTCACGGTCGTCTTTATGTGTTTTGTTTCATATTTCAGTAGGGTTTGAAATGTCTGTTTATTTCCGTTAATCCTTTGGGAACTTAACAAGATGGCAATTATCCACGAGTCCTGTCAGCTCAGATGCTCAGTATCTGTAACCTGCATCCATATAGATGAACTCCAAACGTAATACTTTACTGTTGCATTGTTCTGGGGCTCATAAGAACACAGAGCTGGAACACTGAGAGCCAGAGGGGTGTGAATGATTCAGGGGAAGCTGAACGTGGCCGGATTACATATATGTATTGTGTCTGAGGCGTTCAGGGCACACCAAGAGGGCAAGGGCAGACTTATTAAAGCATAAAACTAATCAGAAACAGAGACATCGCTTTAAAAGATTGTAGTTGGTGCCTAGAACTGTTTCTGCTGCTGGTGATGCCAGACGCTGTTATATCTGCCAGATATCTCATTCTCGAGGAAAGGATATATAAGTATAGTCACTATAAATGTATATTTGTAATAATGTAATGAAACTGACAATCAGTATGTAGTGTCTCTACTTTAAAGAGTCCTCTCCTGCTGATGTTCAGGTGTATATCAGTATGTAGTGTCTCTACTTTAAAGAGTCCTCTCCTGCTGATGTTCAGGTGTATATCAGTATGTAGTGTCTCTACTTTAAAGAGTCCTCTCCTGCTGATGTTCAGGTGTATATCAGTATGTAGTGTCTCTACTTTAAAGAGTCCTCTCCTGCTGATGTTCAGGTGTATATCAGTATGTAGTGTCTCTACTTTAAAGAGTCCTCTCCTGCTGATGTTCAGGTGTATATCAGTATGTAGTGTCTCTACTTTAAAGAGTCCTCTCCTGCTGATGTTCAGGTGTATTATCAGTATGTAGTGTCTCTACTTTAAAGAGTCCTCTCCTGCTGATGTTCAGGTGTATATCACTGTGTAGTGTCTCTACTTTAAAGAGTCCTCTCCTGCTGATGTTCAGGTGTATTATCAGTATGTAGTGTCTCTACTTTAAAGAGTCCTCTCCTGCTGATGTTCAGGTGTATATCAGTATGTAGTTGTCTCTACTTTAAAGAGTCCTCTCCTGCTGATGTTCAGGTGTATATCACTGTGTAGTGTCTCTACTTTAAAGAGTCCTCTCCTGCTGATGTTCAGGTGTATATCAGTATGTAGTGTCTCTACTTTAAAGAGTCCTCTCCTGCTGATGTTCAGGTGTATCTCAGTATGTAGTGTCTCTACTTTAAAGAGTCCTCTCCTGCTGATGTTCAGGTGTATATCAGTATGTAGTGTCTCTACTTTAAAGAGTCCTCTCCTGCTGATGTTCAGGTGTATTATCAGTATGTAGTGTCTCTACTTTAAAGAGTCCTCTCCTGCTGATGTTCAGGTGTATATCAGTATGTAGTGTCTCTACTTTAAAGAGTCCTCTCCTGCTGATGTTCAGGTGTATATCAGTATGTAGTGTCTCTACTTTAAAGAGTCCTCTCCTGCTGATGTTCAGGTGTATATCAGTATGTAGTGTCTCTACTTTAAAGAGTCCTCTCCTGCTGATGTTCAGGTGTATATCAGTATGTAGTGTCTCTACTTTAAAGAGTCCTCTCCTGCTGATGTTCAGGTGTATATCAGTATGTAGTGTCTCTACTTTAAAGAGTCCTCTCCTGCTGATGTTCAGGTGTATATCAGTATGTAGTGTCTCTACTTTAAAGAGTCCTCTCCTGCAGATGTTCAGGTGTATATCAGTATGTAGTGTCTCTACTTTAAAGAGTCCTCTCCTGCTGATGTTCAGGTGTATATCAGTATGTAGTGTCTCTACTTTAAAGAGTCCTCTCCTGCTGATGTTCAGGTGTATATCAGTATGTAGTGTCTCTACTTTAAAGAGTCCTCTCCTGCTGATGTTCAGGTGTATTATCAGTATGTAGTGTCTCTACTTTAAAGAGTCCTCTCCTGCTGATGTTCAGGTGTATATCACTGTGTAGTGTCTCTACTTTAAAGAGTCCTCTCCTGCTGATGTTCAGGTGTATTATCAGTATGTAGTGTCTCTACTTTAAAGAGTCCTCTCCTGCTGATGTTCAGGTGTATCTCAGTATGTAGTGTCTCTACTTTAAAGAGTCCTCTCCTGCTGATGTTCAGGTGTATATCAGTATGTAGTGTCTCTACTTTAAAGAGTCCTCTCCTGCTGATGTTCAGGTGTATTATCAGTATGTAGTGTCTCTACTTTAAAGAGTCCTCTCCTGCTGATGTTCAGGTGTATATCAGTATGTAGTGTCTCTACTTTAAAGAGTCCTCTCCTGCTGATGTTCAGGTGTATATCAGTATGTAGTGTCTCTACTTTAAAGAGTCCTCTCCTGCTGATGTTCAGGTGTATTATCAGTATGTAGTGTCTCTACTTTAAAGAGTCCTCTCCTGCTGATATTCAGGTGTATATCACTGTGTAGTGTCTCTACTTTAAAGAGTCCTCTCCTGCTGATGTTCAGGTGTATTATCAGTATGTAGTGTCTCTACTTTAAAGAGTCCTCTCCTGCTGATGTTCAGGTGTATTATCAGTATGTAGTGTCTCTACTTTAAAGAGTCCTCTCCTGCTGATGTTCAGGTGTATATCACTGTGTAGTGTCTCTACTTTAAAGAGTCCTCTCCTGCTGATGTTCAGGTGTATTATCAGTATGTAGTGTCTCTACTTTAAAGAGTCCTCTCCTGCTGATGTTCAGGTGTATCTCAGTATGTAGTGTCTCTACTTTAAAGAGTCCTCTCCTGCTGATGTTCAGGTGTATATCAGTATGTAGTGTCTCTACTTTAAAGAGTCCTCTCCTGCTGATGTTCAGGTGTATTATCAGTATGTAGTGTCTCTACTTTAAAGAGTCCTCTCCTGCTGATGTTCAGGTGTATATCAGTATGTAGTGTCTCTACTTTAAAGAGTCCTCTCCTGCTGATGTTCAGGTGTATATCAGTATGTAGTGTCTCTACTTTAAAGAGTCCTCTCCTGCTGATGTTCAGGTGTATATCAGTATGTAGTGTCTCTACTTTAAAGAGTCCTCTCCTGCTGATGTTCAGGTGTATATCAGTATGTAGTGTCTCTACTTTAAAGAGTCCTCTCCTGCTGATGTTCAGGTGTATATCAGTATGTAGTGGTCTCTACTTTAAAGAGTCCTCTCCTGCTGATGTTCAGGTGTATATCAGTATGTAGTGTCTCTACTTTAAGAGTCCTCTCCTGCAGATGTTCAGGTGTATATCAGTATGTAGTGTCTCTACTTTAAAGAGTCCCTCTCCTGCTGATGTTCAGGTGTATATCAGTATGTAGTGTCTCTACTTTAAAGAGTCCTCTCCTGCTGATGTTCAGGTGTATATCAGTATGTAGTGTCTCTACTTTAAAGAGTCCTCTCCTGCTGATGTTCAGGTGTATTATCAGTATGTAGTGTCTCTACTTAAAGAGTCCTCTCCTGCTGATGTTCAGGTGTATATCACGTGTAGTGTCTCTACTTTAAAGAGTCCTCTCCTGCTGATGTTCAGGTGTATTATCAGTGTGTAGTGTCTCTACTTTAAAGAGTCCTCTCCTGCTGATGTTCAGGTGTATATCAGTATGTAGTGTCTCTACTTTAAAGAGTCCTCTCTGCTGATGTTCAGGTGTATATCAGTATGTAGTGTCTCTACTTTAAAGAGTCCTCTCCTGCTGATGTTCAGGTGTATTATCAGTATGTAGTGTCTCTACTTTAAAGAGTCCTCTCCTGCTGATGTTCAGGTGTATATCAGTATGTAGTGTCTCTACTTTAAAGAGTCCTCTCCTGCTGATGTTCAGGTGTATATCAGTATGTAGTGTCTCTACTTTAAGAGTCCTCTCCTGCTGATGTTCAGGTGTATATCAGTATGTAGTGTCTCTACTTTAAAGAGTCCTCTCCTGCTGATGTTCAGGTGTATATCAGTATGTAGTGTCTCTACTTTAAAGAGTCCTCTCCTGCTGATGTTCAGGTGTATATCAGTATGTAGTGTCTCTACTTTAAAGAGTCCTCTCCTGCTGATGTTCAGGTGTATATCAGTATGTAGTGTCTCTACTTTAAAGAGTCCTCTCCTGCTGATGTTCAGGTGTATATCAGTATGTAGTGTCTCTACTTTAAAGAGTCCTCTCCTGCTGATGTTCAGGTGTATATCAGTATGTAGTGTCTCTACTTTAAAGAGTCCTCTCCTGCTGATGTTCAGGTGTATATCAGTATGTAGTGTCTCTACTTTAAAGAGTCCTCTCCTGCTGATGTTCAGGTGTATATCAGTATGTAGTGTCTCTACTTTAAAGAGTCCTCTCCAGCTGATGTTCAGGTGTATATCAGTATGTAGTGTCTCTACTTTAAAGAGTCCTCTCCTGCTGATGTTCAGGTGTATATCAGTATGTAGTGTCTCTACTTTAAAGAGTCCTCTCCTGCTGATGTTCAGGTGTTTATCAGTATGTAGCGTCTCTACTTTAAAGAGTCCTCTCCTGCTGATGTTCAGGTGTATATCAGTATGTAGTGTCTCTACTTTAAAGAGTCCTCTCCTGCTGATGTTCAGGTGTATATCAGTATGTAGTGTCTCTACTTTAAAGAGTCCTCTTCTGCTGATGTTCAGGTGTATATCAGTATGTAGTGTCTCTACTTTAAAGAGTCCTCTTCTGCTGATGTTCAGGTGTATATCACTGTGTAGTGTCTCTACTTTAAAGAGTCCTCTTCTGCTGATGTTCAGGTGTATATCAGTATGTAGAGTCTCTACTTTAAAGAGTCCTCTCCTGCTGATGTTCAGGTGTATATCAGTATGTAGTGTCTCTACTTTAAAGAGTCCTCTCCTGCTGATGTTCAGGTGTATATCAGTATGTAGTGTCTCTACTTTAAAGAGTCCTCTCCTGCTGATGTTCAGGTGTATATCAGTATGTAGTGTCTCTACTTTAAAGAGTCCTCTTCTGCTGATGTTCAGGTGTATATCACTGTGTAGTGTCTCTACTTTAAAGAGTCCTCTTCTGCTGATGTTCAGGTGTATATCAGTATGTAGAGTCTCTACTTTAAAGAGTCCTCTCCTGCTGATGTTCAGGTGTATATCAGTATGTAGTGTCTCTACTTTAAAGAGTCCTCTCCTGCTGATGTTCAGGTGTATATCAGTATGTAGTGTCTCTACTTTAAAGAGTCCTCTCCTGCTGATGTTCAGGTGTATATCAGTATGTAGTGTCACTACTTTAAAGAGTCCTCTTCTGCTGATGTTCAGGTGTATATCACTGTGTCGTGTCTCTACTTTAAAGAGTCCTCTTCTGCTGATGTTCAGGTGTATATCAGTATGTAGTGTCTCTACTTTAAAGAGTCCTCTCCTGCTGATGTTCAGGTGTATATCAGTATGTAGTGTCTCTACTTTAAAGAGTCCTCTCCTGCTGATGTTCAGGTGTATATCAGTATGTAGTGTCTCTACTTTAAAGAGTCCTCTCCTGCTGATGTTCAGGTGTATATCAGTACGTAGTGTCTCTACTTTAAAGAGTCCTCTCCTGCTGATGTTCAGGTGTATATCAGTATGTACTGTCTCTACTTTAAAGAGTCCTCTTCTGCTGATGTTCAGGTGTATATCACTGTGTAGTGTCCTCTACTTTAAAGAGTCCTCTCCTGCTGATGTTCAGGTGTATATCAGTATGTAGTGTCTCTACTTTAAAGAGTCCTCTCCTGCTGATGTTCAGGTGTATATCAGTATGTAGTGTCTCTACTTTAAAAGAGTCCTCTCCTGCTGATGTTCAGGTGTATATCAGTATGTAGTGTCTCTACTTTAAAGAGTCCTCTCCTGCTGATGTTCAGGTGTATATCAGTATGTAGTGTCTCTACTTTAAAGAGTCCTCTCCTGCTGATGTTCAGGTGTATATCAGTATGTAGTGTCTCTACATGTCTCCATGCTTTAATGTTCAAAAAGCTCTTTATTTTTCTCTGTGCTGCAGCACCTCTTTTCACCCTCTGTCTGAAACCAGAGCCTAGTCTGCTCTGGTTGGTTAGCTGGCCGGCTCTGTTGTGATTGGTCTACCAGCTTAGAGATGTCCCGCCCCTTAGCCTATCACGTACAATGTGTTGGCGAGTGTTACATAGTGATGTCCTCATGTTTCGGAACTTTGATATGTTAGCCTTTGCAAACCATTTACATGCACACAAACCTATACAACACACTACAGGGAAAGGACAACCCAAAAAGCACAATAAGGCCTTTTTAACGTGTTTTATCTACGTCTTAATTGGAAAGGTAAAGCCATAAAATACAACATCTTGAAAATATCTTCAATTTGAACGTTACAAATCTGTAATAAAGGAACAGGAAGCTAGAGACTGTCCACATGTAATTAAATCATCAGATCAGATTCCCCACATGGACTTCCATTACTCAGATTTATAAAGGGATCCAAAATATTTGCCCATCGCTAAAGGACAGAGAAGAAGAGAGAGCGAACAGAAGACAGCTTTGACATTTCATCGGTCAAATCATCATTAATTATGGATATTAATGCGGCCGATTAGATTTTTTGCAATACGGACACCGAGTTTTGACGAGGGGATCAAACCCTCGTCGGCTCACAGATCCACAAATTGATCGTGGCATATCCTCCCCGTTCAAAATGATAATCTTATTACAGCGGCCTGATTCTGTCGCTGACCCCAGATCAGACGGATATCGACCCCCCATGGAGAAAACCGGGGTGTAAAAGGATGCCTTGGGAGATAAAGAATACCCAGAATTAGAATATTAAGGCGATAAAAGGACGGAGAGATAAAACTGAATGAAATACAGCAATAAAAAGAATTAGAGGAGGCGGCGTGGATTCCTTTATAGCGCTAATTAAACGAGGAGAGCGGATCCCAGGAGCTATTGACATTTCCCCATATTCAATATGACAGATATGACTGATTAGTTCACCGGGCAGCCTCATCAATAATCCGCCTGCCAATCAAACGTGACCTTTAGAGGGAGAGGTGATGAAATAACGGGAACACGGGACCGCCCGATACCCGCCTCCAATCCATCACAAGTGAAGACGGAGAGGAGGCGTTGTGGAGGGGGTTCAGGGTACAGGGGTGTGTGGTTCTGCTGCAGAAAAATATGCTATAAGTGGAACAGGTGTTCAGTGACGGAGGTTCAAAGCGATGAAATGCACCTTCTAACGGCCGTGTTGGAGGTGCAGTGCATGATGGGAGGGACACTTTGACACAAGAGACACTTTTCAGCCTCGTACGAACAGTAAACACTGGTTTATTTAGACTTTTAGAGCGATTGCTACATAGAAGTCTGCACAGTTCAATTAAAGGTCACCTATCGTGCTGTTTGTAGGCAATAGCAGAGGTCTCAGATATATACAAATATATAAAAACATGTCTATGAAGTGTTTTGCTCCAAACAGATTCTAGCCACGCCTCATATCCCTCTGTTTCACTTCCTGTTTCTAAAGTGTTGATTTGGGTATAAAGCTTTAAAGAGGAGGGGTCTGAGCTCATGGGGACCCGGCAGCTACCGTCTAAACTAAATGCTGATTTGGGGATGAAGCTTTAAAGAGGAGGGGTCTGAGCTCATGGGGACCCGGCAGCTACTGTCTAAACTAAATGCTGATTTGGGGATAAAGCTTTAAAGAGGAGGGGTCTGAGCTCATGCGGGACCCGGCAGCTACCGTCTAAACTAAATGCTGATTTGGGGATGAAGCTTTAAAGAGGAGGGGTCTGAGCTCATGCGGGACCCGGCAGCTACCGTCTAAACTAAATGCTGATTTGGGGATAGAGCTTTAAAGAGGAGGGGTCTGAGCTCATGGGGACCCGGCAGCTACCGTCTAAACTAAATGCTGATTTGGGGATAGAGCTTTAAAGAGGAGGGGTCTGAGCTCATGCGGGACCCGGCAGCTACCGTCTAAACTAAATGCTGCCGTGATGAAACGCCATATCATGGATCATCAAGGATCTGAAACAGTCTGGAGCTCAAAGGCTTTCTCTCTTGCCGGTTATACCACAAGGTGAGTTCCTTTTTACTTCCTGCTTCTTCACACACATGCTCTCCAGTACAGGTTAGCTCAGAGTGTTAGCGATGCTAATGTAAACACCGACCATATTACGTCCAAAACAGTCGGGCATTGTTTCTGATAGCAGCTTTCTGATTGGCCCGTGGGTCCACATTTCAGATATTACGTCATATCGGACGCAAATCTGGATCAGCTCCGTAGTTCCCCGTTTTTAGAGATTTGGGTACGGAGGAAAAGAGAGAGGGTTTATTTCCTGACGCTGCGTGAGTTCCCCGACACACCGGGGGGACACCGGGGACACACCAGGGGGGACACCGGGGACACAGCGGGGACACACCGGGGACACATATTTTTGTATAAAAGACATCAAAGGTGCATTTTGCATGATAGGTCCTCTTTAAGTTTTAGCTAACTCACAACATGGACTCGTGCAATATCTAAATTGCGCAACATTTGGTCAAAGAAATGTCAACATATCTGAATAAAGTGCAGTGGTGCTGCAAAGAAGGCCCGGCCTATGAACAGTATTCAACAAACTTGATAAAAAATGCTTGTTTTGTAAAGATCTTCCTAAAAAATGTAATTAAAAAAAATCCTAATTTCATCGTGTTAATATATTTTTCAGGGATAATATGAATAACATATAAAAAATGTACCTTCCCTCGGATATATTATAACGCACAAAGAACAATTGTGATATCAGTACTGTGGATTTCTCTTCCTGCTGTAATATTTGAAAAAAATGCAGAAAATGAAAATTGTCTTCGCAATTTCTTTTTAGTCAAACGATAGCTTGTAAATCTCAGCGTACAACACATTGCATGTCCTGTGACTACTTCATAATAAAAGTAAACTTGTTTGAAATATTGTTTATTAGTTGGCCATTATGTAGGCAGTCTACCATGGACGCGGGAAGGTGGCTGCAGCACCCCCATCTGCGAGGCTCCACTAGCCTCCCCTGCGCCCCCCAAACGTGGTGCACCTACAGCCCCAGCGTGTCCCAGTTTCTCCGTTGCGAGGCTCCACTAGCACCCCCCCCCCCATTTTTGTCAAACGATAGCGATAGCGTGTAAACACATTGCTTGTCCTGTGACTTCCTCAAATTAAAAGTACGCTCTTGTTTTGACAGTTAACTGCTGTCAATGCAAGCTGCAGCAGTAGGAACTAGGTTTGCATTTGCAGTCACTTAATACAGATGTTCTCCTTGGAAGACACCCAGTTCATTATACTGAAAATACATATAAATATTGTTTATTAGTTGGCCCAATCCCCATTATGTTACCCAACAACAGAGTGACTTCACAGGGCTTTTTCTCTGTCGTAGAGGCAGTCTGCTCACTTCAGAAAAGACTCCACTAATGAAATGAATGTAACCTTCAAGCTTGTTTTCTTGGAGAAAGAAATACGACAAAAGCATCGACAGACGTTTCACGGCAAGGACACAGAGAGACAGAAAATACAATAAAACCGTCCATACCTCGATCTTCTTCCAGACGTCCGGGTCTTTGTCCTGGTTCTGGAGGTCCTGGTTCTGGAGGTCCTGGTTCTGGAGGTCCTGGAGCAGCCGCTGTACCAGAGACGCACCTCCATGCATGTCCACCGGGGGCGCTGTCAGGGCTGGGAAGTAGTGGAGTACAAATATTTGTTACTTAAGTACATGTTTCTGGTATCAGTACTTTACTCCACTACTTTTTACTTTGACTTCTTACATAATGAACTCAAATACCTGTACTTTCTACTTCTTACATGTTGAACTCAAATACCTGTACTTTCTACTTCTTACATGTTGAACTCAAATACCTGTACTTTCTACTTCTTACATGTTGAACTCAAATACCTGTACTTTCTACTTCTTACATGTTGAACACAAATACCTGTACTTTCTACTTCTTACATGTTGAACACAAATACCTGTACTTTCTACTTCTTACATGTTGAACCCAAATACCTATACTTTCTACTTCTTACATGTTGAACCCAAATACCTGTACTTTCTACTTCTTACATGTTGAACCCAAATACCTGTACTTTCTACTTCTTACATGTTGAACTCAAATACCTGTACTTTCTACTTCTTACATGTTGAACTCAAATACCTGTACTTTCTACTTCTTACATGTTGAACACAAATACCTGTACTTTCTACTTCTTACATGTTGAACACAATACCTGTACTTTCTACTTCTTACATGTTGAACCCAAATACCTGTACTTTCTACTTCTTACATGTTGAACCCAAATACCTGTACTTTCTACTTCTTACATGTTGAACCCAAATACCTGTACTTTCTACTTCTTACATGTTGAACTCAAATACCTGTACTTTCTACTTCTTACATGTTGAACTCAAATACCTGTACTTTCTACTTCTTACATGTTGAACTCAAATACCTGTACTTTCTACTTCTCTCATGTTGAACCCAAATACCTGTACTTTCTACTTCTTACATGTTGAACTCAAATACCTGTACTTTCTACTTCTTACATGTTGAACTCAAATACCTGTACTTTCTACTTCTTACATGTTGAACTCAAATACCTGTACTTTCTACTTCTTACATGTTGAACCCAAATACCTGTACTTTCTACTTCTCACATGTTGAACTCAAATACCTGTACTTTCTACTTCTCACATGTTGAACTCAAATACCTGTACTTTCTACTTCTTACATGTTGAACTCAAATACCTGTACTTTCTACTTCTTACATGTGGAACCCAATACCTGTACTTTCTACTTCTTACATGTTGAACTCAATACCTGTACTTTCTACTTCTCTCATGTTGAACCCAAATACCTGTACTTTCTACTTCTTACATGTTGAACTCAAATACCTGTACTTTCTACTTCTTACATGTTGAACTCAAATACCTGTACTTTCTACTTCTCACATGTTGAACACAAATACCTGTACTTTCTACTTCTTACATGTTGAACACAAATACCTGTACTTTCTACTTCTTACATGTTGAACTCAAATACCTGTACGTTCTACTTCTTACATGTTGAACCCCAAATACCTGTACTTTCTACTTCTCACATGTTGAACTCAAATACCTGTACTTTCTACTTCTTACATGTTGAACACAAATACCTGTACTTTCTACTTCTTACATGTTGAACCCAAATACCTGTACTTTCTACTTCTCACATGTTGAACTCAAATACCTGTACTTTCTACTTCTTACATGTTGAACTCAAATACCTGTACTTTCTACTTCTTACATGTTGAACTCAAATACCTGTACTTTCTACTTCTTACATGTTGAACTCAAATACCTGTACTTTCTACTTCTCTCATTCTCCAAACAGCTGGTTCCTTTAGTCTGAATGTGTGTTTGATGCGTGATCATTATTCTTTAGAGTCATTGCGTGCCTATTGATTTGAACACGATCCGTGTATCCATCACTTCCTGGTCTTCTCTAAAGAAGAGGGACCAATGGAAACGTTGTCATGTTGCCGTTGTTCAGCATGGAAACATTCATTAGCTAACAATGACATTATTGTTCTATTGATATAAAGGGAGGTCAGGTACTCTTTAAAGCAGCTGCTAGTTATGGGTACTTTTTACTGAAGTACATTTCAAAGCCTCTTTACTTTCACTTGAGTAAAGAAGTTTAGTCAGTACTTCTACTTTTACCAGAGTATAAACACGAGTATCTGTACTTCTACTTGAGTAAAGGATGTACTTTTGTAATCTCTGCTTGCTGTCAGGTTCATGCAGCGCTCCGTAGATCTTCGGCCCTCGTCTTCTTCAGACTGAAGGTCACTCAGCGGTCCAGACTCCATGCTCTCGTCCAATGAGGGAGCGATATCGCTGGAGGAGGCGGAGCTAAAGCGGCTCACCAGGTTGCGTCTGTAGGGAAGCTGAAGGAGGGGATCAACAGATGTTCAGATATGAGATTAACTTCATTGGTCCAAATATTTCCGAAAGTATTTTGTTATAGCAGAATGCTAACAAGGCATTCATTGCATATAAATGTAAAAATAGAATAGAAAATTCACATAAACAGGTAATATATACATATCATGTGATGAGTGTCTTTATCGAATACACAGTGGTGAAAGAAGTACTTTAAAATTACTCTGTTACAAGTAAAAGTACAGCATTCACAATTTAATGTAAAAGTTCAAGTAGAAAAGTAGTGCGATTAAAATATACTTAACGTACCAAAAGTAAAAGCAAGTACTTCTAAATTGCACTTAAGTACGATGCATGATTAAATGTACTTCATTACATTGCACCACTGCGAAAACACAATTTAAATCTAGATTAAGTCAGTACACACACTATAATAGACCAATTGTGTGCACAGTCTTTAAACCACATTTAAATACAACAAAGTAAAGTGTGTTTTTAGCGTGTAAGGTGTTTAAAACGTAAAGAAAGGTATAATATATACCAGCGGTGGCAGAAGAGAAGGCATCTCGTCCAGCTCCCAGTCCTGGTTCAACTCCGTCAATTCCCAGTCGTCCACATCCTGCAAAGCATCCTGGGTAGAATCACATCCACCGGGCCTCTGCGGGACAAAGAGAGAGATTATAGGGGCCTTGTTTCTATCATATATGTGCACAACAGAAGGAAGAAAGGAATATAAAAAGGTTAGAAAAGTCTCAAACTATAATTTCACATGAAGACTCGGGGTAGTAGAGGGATCTGAGAATTTGGTTAGAGACATTTCCAAATATCTGCAACTCTGGCTACTTTTAAATCAAGACTGAAGACTTTTCTTGTTGCTTTTAACCCTCCTGTTGTCTTCGGGTCAAATCTGACCGATTCACTTCTTTCATCAATCATAACTTTTTAGTTTTACATTCGATTGCATTAAGGCTTCATGATATCCTTCACAGGAGACATCTGAACATGTACAATGGCTGATCAACACTTTCATTGAACTTTGGATGATTTAGTCAACTTTGTAACAACCATGGTGTTCCCGGTCAAACAGGACCGCCATGACGAAAAGGAATTAGTTGGATCAGATAAAACACACACACACAGAACAATTTGATACATTTCCCGCTCTTATGTACCCCTCCCCCCACATGGATCACACCTGGCACACACACACAGACACACACACACACACACACACACACACACACACACACACACAGAACAATTTGATACATTTCCCGCTCTTATGTGCCCCTCCCCCACATGGATCACACCTGGCACACCAATACATGTTCAGTGTCTGTTCTTTGTATATCTACTGCAGTGTTTCGTGTACACCAGTACTCTGATGCCACATGTACAGTTTGAAAGCTTGTTAAATGAAATGTGGTGATTAATGGTTTTTGTGTTAATGTAATAGCAGTTAAAACAGGACTGGTCAAAAACCAAAGTAAGGGGGAACACGAAGACAATAGGAGGGTTAATTGAACTATTCACATCTCACACTGCACTGTAACTGTTATTAATGTACCTGTGTTATTCATGTTTTATTATCTTTGCTTTTTAATGTTTCTAATGTGTTGTATGATCTTAATGTCTTTCATTGTTGTAAAGCACTTACTTTATCACTTTATCACTTTATTTTTGCTGTATTATTATTTAAATGTGTATTCTATGTTATCTTTATTTTTACCGTGTGAATCCTGTTTTTGACTCTGACCCTGTTGCTGCTATAAACGCCACGGAGATAAATAAAGCTTCATCGTATCGTATCTTAAAGGTCTCCTATCATGCTATTTTTAGGCACATATTATGGGTCTCGGATATATACAAATATATAAAAAACATGTGTTTGAAGTGTTTTGCTCAAAATACTAAACAGATCATTCTATCCTCATCCCCCTCTATATCAGCCCTGTTACTAAAGAGCTGATTCTGGGTCAGTGGCCCGTGGGTGTAAAGCCCGCCCACATTTTAGTAATGTCGTTATGACGCAGCAAATCTGGATCAGCTCCATTGTTCCCCTGTTTTTAGAGATGTGTAGTTCTGGCTAGCGGGTACTTTTTCACAGTTTTCTGGCTCTCCAAAATCGAGGTTCTTTCCGGGCCAACAACCGGGCTGAGTATGCTAAACTAGTGAGAGAATCGCTGGCAACTACAACAAAATGAACATATTGGACCGTGATTTAATTGTAATACACGTTTCTAAATGATGCCGAAGCAACAACATACTGATACCGGTTAGTAAGAACCATGAATTAATGCTTTGACAAGTCTGCAGACAGACGGCAGAGAAACACCTTTTAAAATGTGTGTTTTCTGAATGGAGATCGGCTAAGCTAACGTTATATATGCTCTGACCGTCCACACTCACAACAACGGCCTCCAGACATAAATAAACCAGCGCCTGTATTCTCCATGACACAGGCAGTCTGTGGTTTGTACTTGTTTAACTTCTGTCTAGTTTCTGAACAGACATGAGGGGCTGTGTGCTCTGAGCGCTAACAGCTAACGGCTGATGTTGGTTTTGTGTTTCGCATTGAAGGTGACGTCACGGCTCCGCCTACACTGCGTTACTATAGTTACCGCCCCAGCTACTACACTGTAATGGAAACGCAGCATAAAGTGAGCCTGGCCTAACAAGACCTAACCAGGCCTCTAACTCTGTACATTGTCGTGTGTATATCTGAACTGCATTGATCTACTGACCGTTGGCAGTGAGTGAGCCAGGCTCTCCAGCTTCATGGCGAGCATCTCAGTTTTCCGGAGCTGAGCGGGGAGAGCGAGGAACTCTTCTGACCCGTACCAGTGCTCTCTCTGTGGGTCGACTCCTGGCGACACCTGGCTCTCCTGCTGCTGGAGAGGGGAGGATAGAAACATGTATAACAGAATACAGCCAGAAGATATACTAAACTAACTTGTTTTAATTTCAGAGGATGAGGAGGAAATTAAATTATAAGCATCAGTTCTACTTTAAAGCAGACGTGTGTCTCTTGGCGTAAAGAAGTGGAATTCTTTGCCGATTGATTTAAAGGGCTGTATAAATGTATAAAGAAAGCGTAATTAGACAGTATGAAATGGACTTTTGATCGTGTTCTGGTTTTATGTTTCAGCGTTGGTAAGCAACTGTGACTGAAAGAATATTGATTTTATTTAACTTTTTTATGGTTATTTCATTTTTCTGTTTCTTTATTTATTTTTAAGAAGGGCGAAGTAAAATAAGACGTTCTTCTCCCTGCTGCTTTTCACCATACGCTATTAAAAACACAACAACCAGTATAAGTGTACATGTTTTAAAATAACTGCCATGTGTGGAATAAACTCATTTCATTTCAAACCTTTATTTAGACAGATAAATCCCATTGAGATCATTCATCTCTTTTTCAAGGGAGACCTGCTCAAGTAGTTCCACATGAAACATAAACAGAACAACAAAAGGACATCATACAGCATCATTTACATAATTATCCACAGATACCAACAGCTTCCGATTGAGTAGCATCCAACCGAGCTTTAAAAACATTTAGTGGCATCAGATTGTTCAGTTTCCATTTAACTTGCAGACTGTTCCAAGACAGAGGATCTGCATCTAACAGCTGTCTTCCCTAAGACAGTCCTAGCAGTTTAATAAAACCACAGCATGCGATCTCAGGCAGTAGCCACTTACACTTCTCCGTGAGATCAGGGAGCAGATATAAGATGGAAGTTTCCCTAACATGGCTTTGTATATAAAAATGTACCAGTGACTGAGCCTCCTTACAGTTAGTGAAAGCAAACCAGCCCTTGCATACAGGGTACAGTGATGGGTTAATGCTTTACAGTTAGTCACACATCTCACTGTGATACGCAGCATCTAACTGGACCAGGTAATGGGCAGGTGCATTCATATACATCAGATCACCATAGTCCAGCACAGGTCAAAGGTCACACAGCCTTTTCCTCAAGCGAGAAACAGGACGTGTTCCTGGAGAAGAAACCTCAGCTTTCTAAGCAGGTTATTGACATGAAGTTTAAAAGTGAGTTAACTAATTAATAAATTAAATAAATATTGCATTTATTATGTTAACTAAAATGTGGGATCGTTCAAAAGTTTGGAACCAAAATGTCGATATCTCTGTGTGTCGATAAGTCTTATTGTATGATGGGATTGATCTTGATTATGTCTGTAACACAACCTCTGTTTTCCACATGAACAATCAATCAATTAAAGTCTATTTTGATAACCCTGAATAATACTAATTGCACATCTGTCTCTGGGGGCTCCTGTGTTCTTAGACCCTCGTAGGGGACAAAGAAATGAAATAAAAATAAAAGGGGGGAGCACAGAGGAGGGAAACTTCTCCAACGACAGACGTGCGTTAGGTGTTTGAACAGATTGAAAAGAGAAAGAAATGCTTTTGATTTAATAACGAAATCCTTCAATACCGGGAATATTTAACCGACAATATCTTTGTGCAAAGTGGGGAGTCTTTTGTTTGTAACACGGTGTCTGTTCTCCACTAGAAAAGTATGCATATCAACTTGTAGGTTATATGCATTGGACATTTATGGATAAGTGTGTGTTGTGGGCGGAATGTGAAGCGTGCACATTGTTAGCTTCGTTGTGATTTAGAAAATGTAAGTGCATACAGCTTTTTAGGGTTTATCTATTTTAGTTTTCCGTGCACACATCCTCCTCCAGGTCGATAAATGAGGCCCCTGATGTGCAAACAGAGCTGCAGACAAAGATGGTAAAAAGTGTCTACTGTCTGAATCCAGAATGAACACAACCTCAACTCCAGAGGTGGGAAGTATTGGAGTTCAAATACTTTGTTACTGTACCTAAGTACATGTTTCTGGTATCAGTACTTTACTCCACTACTTATTTTTCTGACGACTTTTACTTTGACTTCTTACATTTTGAACACAAGTACCTGTACTTTCTACTTCTTACATGTTGAACCCAAATACCTGTACTTTCTACTTCTTACATGTTGAACTCAAATACCTGTACTTTCTACTTCTCACATGTTGAACACAAATACCTGTACTTTCTACTTCTCACATGTTGAACACAAATACCTGTACTTTCTACTTATTACATGTTGAACTCAAATACCTGTACTTTCTACTTCTCACATGTTGAACACAAATACCTGTACTTTCTACTTCTTACATGTTGAACACAAATACCTGTACTTTCTACTTCTTACTGTTGAACACAAATACCTGTACTTTCTACTTCTTACATGTTGAACACAAATACCTGTACTTTCTACTTCTTACATGTTGAACCCAAATACCTGTACTTTCTACTTCTTACATGTTGAACCCAAATACCTGTACTTTCTACTCTTACATGTTGAAACTCAATACCTGAAAACTTTCTACTTGGCTTACATGTTGAACCAAATACCTGACTTTCTACTTCTACATGTTGAACCAAATACCTGTACTTTCTACTTCTTACATGTTGAACTCAAATACCTGTATTTCTACTTCTTACATGTTGAACTCAAATACCTGTACTTTCTACTTCTTACATGTTGAACCAAATACCTGTACTTTCTACTTCTACATGTTGAACCAAATACCTGTACTTTCTACTTCTTACATGTTGAACACAAATACCTGTACTTTCTACTTCTTACATGTTGAACTCAAATACCTGTACTTTCTACTTCTTACATGTTTGAACCCAAATACCTGTACTTTCTACTTCTTACATGTTGAACTCAATACCTGTACTTTCTACTTCTTACATGTTGAACTCAAATACCTGTACTTTCTACTTCTTACATGTTGAACAAATACCTGTACTTTCTACTTCTTACATGTTGAACTCAAATACCTGTACTTTCTACTTCTTACATGTTGAACTCAAATACCTGTACTTTCTACTTCTTACATGTTGAACTCAAATACCTGTACTTTCTACTTCTTACATGTTGAACTCAACATGTAATTGCTACTTACATGTTGAACTCAAATACCTGTACTTTCCTACTTCTTACATGTTGAACCCAAATACCTGTACTTTCTACTTCTCACATGTTGAACCCAAATACCTGTACTTTCTACTTCTTACATGTTGAACTCAAATACCTGTACTTTCTACTTCTCTCATTTTCCAAACAGCTGATTCCTTTAGTCTGAATGTGTGTTTGATGCGTGATCATTATTCTTTAGAGTCATTGCCTGCCTATTGATTTGAACACGATCCGTGTATCCATCACTTCCTGGTCTTCTCTAAAGAAGAGGGACCAATGGAAACGTTGTCATGTTGCCGTTGTTCAGCATGGAAACATTCATTAGCTAACAATGACATTATTGTTCTATTGATATAAAGGGAGGTCAGGTACTCTTTAAAGCAGCTGCTAGTTATGGGTACTTTTTACTGAAGTATACTTCAAAGCCTCTTTACTTTGACTTGAGTAAAGAACTTTAGTCAGTACTTCTACTTTTACCACGAGTATTTTTTAACATGAGTATCTGTACTTCTACTTGAGTAAAGGATGTGTGTACTTCACACACCTCACACTGAACACACACACTGTGATCACATGACATGGACGACACTTATCTAACGGACTTGTTTCTCGGTCTGGAGTTTTGTTTTCATTCTAACACACTTGAGGGTTTAGTCAGTACTTCTACTTTTACCATTTCTAAACTGTCTGCACTTCTACTTGAGTAAAGGATGTGTGTACTTTGGTCCTCTCTGTTCAACTCTCCAAACTGCTTGATAAAACACAACCAGCTCACCTTCTTCCCGGGGCGTTTCACGATCCAAACGGCCGTGTTCCCGGGCCTCGGTTGGGGTTCTGATTCCTCTCCGGATGCCTCCATGTCTGAGGAGAGGAACTGATCCCTCATGGGGGAAGGCAACGAGGAGTCAGAGTCCCCCTCACTGAGTGTATCCTCCACCCCCTGCCTCCTCTCATCTTGTCTGGATATCTCACCCCGAGACCGCGGGGCTCCAGGAGGCAGGGGGGCTTCGGTGCTTGTTTTGACCCCAGATGAGCTCCTGTGATCGGGCATCGGTCTCTGAGAGCGCCCCCCCTGTCTGGAGCTCAAACGGTTTCTCTGGACGTTTCGCCCGTTCATGATCTGTAAAGTTTAAAAGAGGGTTTAGATAAGGCAGGGATGTCCAAACTTTTTTCACAGAGGGTCACATACAGAAAAATATTCGAAGTGCTGGGCCGCTCACTAGAGGTGAGGTTTATTGCCTCAAGTGAAGTTATAAGTCAGAAAAATCAATAAAATGTAGGTAAATTATTTACTTGAGTAAAGGATGCGTGTACGTTTGAC
This sequence comes from Harpagifer antarcticus, assembly GCA_902827135.1. NCBI lineage: Eukaryota > Metazoa > Chordata > Actinopteri > Perciformes > Harpagiferidae > Harpagifer > Harpagifer antarcticus. Next base: position 21,042 of record CADEHL010000783.1, read on the forward strand.
ATCTCTTGCTATAAGATTTGAACACCTCTCGTCTAAATGATAAAGTAAGTACGCCAAACCTGCAGATTCTCGTAGGACTGAGAAACGTCTTCTGGATAAACCGAGTCTAGCTCCAACCAGAACTTTGATCGGTCCAGAGGATCCACGAGGGAGGGGGTGCTGCGGCTCAACTCGGCCTGGAAATGAAGCCCAGAAATGGGGCTTTCGTTCCCCGTTCCTACCCTGGATCCCTCTCCCCCTCCGTTCGAGAACACAGCGGCTCTTTTGGGCCGTGGCGGCTGTGTTGGTGACACTTCAGTGCTGTTGTGGCGCTTTGCACTCTCATTGCATTGCATTGTGGGTAATACAGACAGGTTGTGGTTTGTTGAGTCGGCGGGGTTTGTGAGTTCTGGTAAACTGTTGTGGAATTTGTGGTTTGAGAAACTGTGGAGACTTCCCTCTGGTTCTAGTTCTGGATCTGGATGTGGGTTTGGAGTTTTTTCGGGTTTCTGAGCGACGTCTTCCCCCTCTGGTTCTAGTTCTTCCTCTGGTTCTTCCTCTGGTTCTGGTTCTTCCTCTGGTTCTGGATGTGGGACTTGAGTTGTTTCGGGCTCCTGAGCGACGTCCTCTCCTTCCACCTCAGCTTCTCGAGCCTCAGACTCGTCTCCGGGGCTGTAGTCGCTCAACTCGAAGGCCGTGATGCCGCAGTCTAGAGAGAAATAGTCCTGGCTGCAGCGGATGGTCAGCTGACCGAAATCATCCTCCTCCGTCAGAGCGTCCAGGCGAGTCTGGAGAGGAAGAATTAATCATGTTATTATCTACTGTGCTTCACACTATCTCTGACAAGGTGGACAATGTTCCACTGTGTGTGTTCGTGTCAGTGTGTGTGTGGTGTGTGGTGTGTGTGGTGTGGTGTGTGTGTGTGTGTGTGTGTGTGTGTGTGTGTGTGTGTGTGTGTGTGTGTGTGTGTGTGTGTGTTCTGACCTGGTCCTGGTCCTGGCTGAAGGCCTGCAGGATGTCTGTCTGTCTGGTGAAGTTTCCGTTGGAGTCCTGCAGGCCCTGAAGCAGACGTTCCTTCAGAACCAGAACCGAGACTCTGAGCTGGTGCCAGAGCAGCTGCACCGTCCTGCAACACAACACACACAGGAAGAGACCATTCACAATGTGTGTGTACCTTTAAATTAATGCTAACAAATACAGATTATATCC
>CADEHL010000784.1:0-24986 GCA_902827135.1 Harpagifer antarcticus
TGTCTGTCTCTGTATATGAACCCGTCTGTCTCTCTGTACCTGTCTGTCTCTGTATATGAACCCGTCTGTCTGTCTCTCTGTATATGAACCCGTCTGTCTGTCTCTCTGTACCTGTCTGTCTCTGTATATGAACCCGTCTGTCTGTCTCTCTGTATATGAACCCGTCTGTCTGTCTCTCTGTACCTGTCTGTCTCTGTATATGAACCCGTCTGTCTCTCTGTACCTGTCTGTCTCTGTATATGAACCTGTCTGTCTCTGTATATGAACCTGTCTGTCTCTCTGTACCTGTCTGTCTCTGTATATGAACCTGTCTCTCTGTACCTGTCTGTCTCTCAGAGGGCTCTGGAGCCTCCTAATGTTAACCACGACCGCCTGCTTCCTGTCTCTATTGCTGGTCTGCTGGTGAACCTGGTGGGGATCTTTGTGTTCCAGCACGGAGGCCACGGGCACTCTCACGGAGGGGAAGGTAAACACCTGCAGCTCTTTACACCCACCTGTTGAACAAAGCTCTGTACACCCACCTGTTGAACAAAGCTCTATACACCCACCTGTTGAACAAAGCTCTATACACCCACCTGTTGAACAAAGCTCTGTACACCCACCTGTTGAACAAAGCTCTTTACACCCACCGGTTGAACAAAGCTCTATACACCCACCTGTTGAACAAAGCTCTATACACCCACCTGTTGAACAAAGCTCTTTACACCCACCTGTTGAACAAAGCTCTGTACACCCACCTGTTGAACAAAGCTCTATACACCCACTTGTTGAACAAAGCTCTATACACCCACCTGTTGAACAAAGCTCTATACACCCACCTGTTGAACAAAGCTCTATACACCCACCTGTTGAACAAAGCTCTATACACCCACCTGTTGAACAGAGCTCTATACACCCACCTGTTGAACAAAGCTCTATACACCCACCTGTTGAACAAAGCTCTATACACCCACCTGTTGAACAAAGCTCTATACACCCACCTGTTGAACACAGCTCTTTACACCCACCTGTTGAACAAAGCTCTATACACCCACCTGTTGAACAAAGCTCTATACACCCACCTGTTGAACAAAGCTCTTTACATCCACCTGTTGAACAAAGCTCTATACACCCACCTGTTGAACAAAGCTCTATACACCCACCTGTTGAACAAAGCTCTATACACCCACCTGTTGAACAAAGCTCTATACACCCACCTGTTGAACAAAGCTCTATACACCCACCTGTTGAACAAAGCTCTATACCCCCACCTGTTGAACAAAGCTCTATACACCCACCTGTTGAACAAAGCTCTATACACCCACCTGTTGAACAAAGCTCTATACAACCCACCTGTTGAACAAAGCTCTATACACCCACCTGTTGAACAAAGCTCTATACACCCACCTGTTGAACAAAGCTCTATACACCCACCTGTTGAACAAAGCTCTATACACCCACCTGTTGAACAAAGCTCTATACACCCACCTGTTGAACAAAGCTCTATACACCCACCTGTTGAACAAAGCTCTTTACACCCACCTGTTGAACAAAGGGAAAATAAACTTAAAGAATTGTTGATTTAAAAACAAATCACTTTTTTGACTTTTTTGATATTTCAAAGGAAAAAAATCTGAATTCTGAATATTTTCGTTTTAAATGTGAAAATCTCCGAATTTGGACGTTTCTCAAAATGTCTGACTTTTTCCTGGAATTTAGACGTTTTTTCTCAAATTCAGATTTTTTTTGGAAAATGTTTGGCTTTATCCTGAAAGTCTCTCAATTAAAGAATTCTGACTTTAACGGAGCGTCCACACAGCAGCGTGCGTTGACGCTTGAAGGTGGGCGTGTCTGAAGCTTGGTGATTTTTTGCGAGCAGCGCGACCAACAACCAATCACATGAGTCTCCCGCCCCGACATACAAAGCAACAGCAACGTTACAACGAAGTCAACTGGATATAAACTCCCCAACAGGAGAAACCCTACCAGTTCCACCCCCTGTCTCTGCCTCCTCCCTCCTGTCTCTGCCTCCTCCCTCCTGTCTCTGCCTCCTCCCTCCAAGCCTCGCTCCTCCGGTTTGTATCCCGGTAGATGAACAGAGACTGATCAGCACCGGGTGATTCTCTCCCGCTATCATGAAGTTTCCCTCCATTTTTGGAATATGAGGAAATGACCTGCGTAGTCTCTCCCAGCATACACGCGGTTTCATTGGCTAGCGCTTGTACTGGCAGATTTGCATAAACGGGATTTCATTGGCTGACGCCTCCTTGAACATTGCTCAACTTTTTAAGCCAGCAACGCTCCACGTCGCTTCCAACAATGCAGTTCGGCTAAAAGTGACGTCACCCCATTCAAAGTGAATGGGCAGAAGCGTTGGAAGCTTCAACGCACGCCGCTGTGTGGACGGGCCGTAAGTTTTCTCAAATTCTGACTTTTTTCAGAAAAAGAATTCTGACTTTTCTCAACATTTTCGAATTCTGACTTTTTACTAAGACCTAATCATTCTGACTTTTTCAGAAAAAAAAGTTCAGTCTTTTCTAAAGGTTTTCGAATTCTGACTTTTTCCTAAAATCTCAAAATTCTGATTTTGTTCAGAAACGTCTTTCCTGACTTTTTTCACAAATTGTTGAAAATATCTTGAAATGCCAAACAGAGTTACAAACTCAAAACACTTTGAATAAAGTGGACAAAAAAAGGTTGAGTAACTCGGAAGAAAAAATATCAAAATGTTCCTTATTTTAAACGGAAACGCCTAAAAATCTTCGATGAAAGATTTACATCCAGTTCTATTTCAATAACTCATCGTCAATGCTAATGTACGTTACACCATCAAACAACTCAAGAGCCTACACTCACCTGTGTGTCTCTCACCTGTCTGTCTCTCCTGTGTGTGTCTCTCACCTGTCTGTCTCTCCTGTGTGTCTCTCTCACCTGTGTGTCTCTCACCTGTCTGTCTCTCCTGTGTGTCTCTCACCTGTCTGTCTCTCCTGTCTGTCTCTCACCTGTCTGTCTCTACTGTCTGTCTCTCACCTGTGTGTCTCTCTCACCTGTCTGTCTCTCACATGTGTGTCTCTCACATGTGTGTCTGTCTCACCTGTCTGTCTCTCACCTCTCTGTCTCACCTGTCTGTCTCTCACCTGTCTGTCTCTCACCTGTCTGTCTCACCTGTGTGTCTGTCTCACCTGTCTGTCTCTCTCACCTGTCTGTCTCTCACCTGTGTGTCTCTCACCTGTGTGTCTCTCACCTGTCTGTCTCTCACCTGTGTGTCTCTCACCTGTCTGTCTCTCACCTGTCTGTCTCTCACCTGTGTGTCTCTCACCTGTGTGTCTCTCACCTGTGTGTCTCTCACCTGTCTGTCTCTCACCTGTGTGTCTCTCACCTGTGTGTCTGTCTCACCTGTGTGTCTCTCACCTGTCTGTCTCTCACCTGTGTGTCTCTCTCCTGTGTGTCTCTCACCTGTCTCTCACCTGTGTGTCTCTCACCTGTGTGTCTCTCACCTGTGTGTCTCTCACCTGTGTGTCTCTCACCTGTGTGTCTGTCTCACCTGTGTGTCTCTCTCCTGTCTGTCTCTCACCTGTCTCTCACCTGTCTGTCTCTCACCTGTGTGTCTCTCACCTGTGTGTCTGTCTCACCTGTGTGTCTCTCAACTGTGTGTCTCTCTCCTGTCTGTCTCTCAGATCACGGCCACAGCCACTCTCTGTTTAACGGCAGTGCAAATCAAGCACACAGCCACGGAGGAAAGGACCACGGAGGACACGGACACAGCCACGGAGGACACGACGATGGACACGGACACAGCCACGGAGGACACGACGATGGACACGGACACAGCCACGGAGGACACGATGGACACAGCCACGGAGGACACGACGATGCACACTGTCACGGTGAGAGGCTGCTCCCAAACATCTATTTACCTTCTCCTTTAAAGAGGTCACCTGACTTCAGAGACCTCCCCTTGTGAGGAGGTCACCTGACTTCAGAGACCTCTCCTTGTGAGGAGGTCACCTGACTTCAGAGACCTCTCCTTGTGAGGAGGTCACCTGACTTCAGAGACCTCCCCTTGTGAGGAGGTCACTGAAGTCAGGTGACCTCCCCTTGTGACGAGGTCACCTGACTTCAGAGACCTCCCCTTGTGAGGAGGTCACCTGACTTCAGAGACCTCCCCTTGTGAGGAGGTCTCTGAAGTCAGGTGACCTCCCCTTGTGAGGAGGTCACCTGACTTCAGAGACCTCCCCTTGTGAGGAGGTCACCTGACTTCAGAGACCTCCCCTTGTGAGGAGGTCACCTGACTTCAGAGACCTCCCCTTGTGAGGAGGTCACCTGACTTCAGAGACCTCCCCTTGTGAGGAGGTCTCTGAAGTCAGGTGACCTCCCCTTGTGAGGAGGTCACCTGACTTCAGTGACCTCCCCTTGTGAGGAGGTCACCTGACTTCAGAGACCTCCCCTTGTGAGGAGGTCTCTGAAGTCAGGTGACCTCCCCTTGTGAGGAGGTCACCTGACATCAGAGACCTCCCCTTGTGAGGAGGTCACCTGACTTCAGAGACCTCCCCTTGAGGGGTCTTTAAGTGTAAATGTTGCCGTTAAAGAGTTTTCCATCTTTTACAATAGACGTCACTATTAAATCCTTGCGCTCCTATTGGCTAGCGCTTCAACACATTGTACGTGACAGGCTAAGGGGGCGGGACATCTCTAAGTGGTTGACCAATCACAACAGGGCAGACGCTACATACTAATACTTAAGAGGAACATTTTGCATCAAGACTTTTCTATGTTTTAGTGTTCTTGGTTCACCGTGCAGGAAGAGCGGTAACTCACGAGGGAGGGACGGAGGGACAGAGGGACAGAGGGACAGAGGGACGGAGGGACAGAGGGTGGTTTGAGGTGTTGTTCTCCTTTAGTGTGAGTTCTCCTGTTGTAACTAAATGTGTGTTTGTCCTGCAGACCAGCTGACTCCGGGGAAAGGAGCCAGTAAACAGATCCTTCAGGGTGAGAATGAACATTTAAAACATACTGGTGTACACTGCCTTGACCACCAGGGGGCGCCATCACGTTGTTTCTCCCCCAGAAACACTGAGATGTCTCCATGTGGGTGCTTTTACAGAATAAACGGATTCTCCCGATACAAGCTTTTTAAATTATCTTTTCAAAAGTAACTTAACTAAAAACTATCATTCAGAAAGGATTCATCTCACTGTTAAAATGGTTCTCGTGTGGTTCCTTAGTTTGGAGCTAATGCAGCACCCTTCACTTTCACTGCACCAACACGTTTCTGAGTCAAACAGATGAATAAATGTGTCTTTCTGTCCTGATCAAAGTGTCTTCAGGTCACACAAACAGCAGGGGACATTTTGAAGTGTGTGTGTGTAATATAACATGTGTGTTCCAGGCGTGTTGCTACACATCATCGCTGACACTCTGGGCAGTGTGGGAGTGATCATCTCAGCTCTCCTGATGCAGAGATACGACCTGATGATCGCTGACCCCATCTGCTCCATGCTCATCTCCCTGCTCATCGGCGTCAGGTACTAACTCTTCCCACCTGCTCATCGGAGTCAGGTACTTACTCTTTCCACCTGCTCATCGGCGTCAGGTACTAACTCTTCCCACCTGTTCATCGGAGTCAGGTACTAACTCTTCCCACCTGCTCATCGGAGTCAGGTACTAACTCTTTCCACCTGCTCATCGGCGTCAGGTACTAACTCTTCCCACCTGTTCATCGGAGTCAGGTACTAACTCTTCCCACCTGCTCATCGGAGTCAGGTACTAACTCTTTCCACCTGCTCATCGGCGTCAGGTACTTACTCTTCCCACCTGCTCATCGGAGTCAGGTACTTACTCTTTCCACCTGCTCATCGGAGTCAGGTACTTACTCTTTCCACCTGCTCATCGGCGTCAGGTACTAACTCTTTCCACCTGCTCATCGGAGTCAGGTACTAACTCTTTCCACCTGCTCATCGGAGTCAGGTACTAACTCTTTCCACCTGCTCATCGGAGTCAGGTACTTCCTCTTCCCACCTGCTCATCGGAGTCAGGTACTAACTCTTTCCACCTGCTCATCGGCGTCAGGTACTTACTCTTCCCACCTGCTCATCGGAGTCAGGTACTAACTCTTTCCACCTGCTCATCGGAGTCAGGTACTAACTCTTTCCACCTGCTCATCGGAGTCAGGTACTAACTCTTTCCACCTGCTCATCGGAGTCAGGTACTTACTCTTCCCACCTGCTCATCGGAGTCAGGTACTAACTCTTCCCACCTGCTCATCGGAGTCAGGTACTTACTCTTCCCACCTGCTCATCGGAGTCAGGTACTAACTCTTCCCACCTGCTCATCGGAGTCAGGTACTAACTCTTTCCACCTGCTCATCGGAGTCAGGTACTTACTCTTCCCACCTGCTCATCGGAGTCAGGTACTAACTCTTTCCACCTGCTCATCGGAGTCAGGTACTAACTCTTCCCACCTGCTCATCGGAGTCAGGTACTTACTCTTTCCACCTGTTCATCGGAGTCAGGTACTAACTCTTTCCACCTGCTCATCGGAGTCAGGTACTAACTCTTTCCACGGTTCTTACGCTCATTGGAAACCTGGAAGTCATGGACATTCAAAAAGCTAATTCCAGGCCCTGGAAATGTCCTGGAAATTGAACTAAAGTTGCATCAAATATAATTTATATTTGATCTAATCGCGGAAATATTAATACTATAACGATAATAAATACTGTATAGTAATGAAACGTAAATTGGCTTTTGAGTTGCTTCAGCGTGAAGCTAGCAAGCTATTGGATTTGTTAGATAGGCACGACGTGTTTCAGATGCAGACCTTATTTTCCTGTTCCATGTTCAAATAAACCATTTTTTTGGTCATGGAAAATTAGGTAAAGGTCCTGGAAAGTCATTGAAAGTCATTGGTGTATGAACCCTGTCTATATAACTAACATTTAGCTCTTAACATCTGCTCCAAAATGATGTTCCCTGTAAAATATCAAAGTGTATATTTCCTCCAGAAATCTGAGAATCAATCGGAGCGTCAGACGAGAGACAGCTCCCACCTCACGCTGTTGTTTATCTTATATATTGGTGTTCTCTGATATATCTTATAAACAAGAGACATAGTACTCGTACTATATCTTTCCCCTAGACTCTATTGAACTATTTATAATAACAATCAGATCTTAAATGTCCACTAAAACACCTTAATATACCAGGACCCAGAGAACATCCAACAACCCTCCTCCTTCTGTCTCCATCCATATACCCAGAGAGCCTCTTTAGTGGCCAGCAGGACAGTTAACGTTACCTCCAGAGGATGAACACTGAAACCTCTAACGTCCTTTTTGAGAAATAATCAAACTTTGGTGACGTCTGAAGTTTCTAGGATGTCAGTGGTTCCTTGAACGCACCGCTGAAGGAGCCTCAGAAGGAAGCCTAAAGAGCCAGGACTGATGGATTATCCCTCAGCTCTCCACAGAGGAATGAAATCAATCGGATGCTTTGGAAAATGGTTTTGCTCTGACGTAAGGAATGTGCAATCGCGAGTTAATGGACTAAAACCACCGGCATGGAGCTGGAGTACTTCTGGAGTCCGGCTGTAGCGGTCAGATTTCCCAGAAGCCCCGGGGATAGATGGAGTAGATGCGGTCTGATAGGCTGGCAGTGATCGCAGCTGCAGATTGAAACAGTCAGCAGATCTGTGGTCAGCTGAGAGGCCTTCACTCGACCACAGGCATCAAACTCTGCAGCTGCAAACTGCTGAACTCCAGCTCAGTCCACAGTCATGTGCCGAAACTCTGAACAAAGAGAGAAGAACTCAAACCGAACTCCAGTTAGAAATCTGTAGAATCTGAGCTAATCCACACAGAACTCTTGTTAAAGCTTTGCAGATTATTCCCTTGAATCTGAGCTACTTTGGAGTGAAGAGTCTCAGGGACAAGCTGACTGCAGTGGGGTTTGAACCTGTGACCCCCTGATCCCAACACTAACGCACTAGTCCAGCTCAATCCACAGTCGTGTGCCTATGAACTGAACAAAGACAGAAGAACTCAAACCGAACTCCAGTTAGAACTCAGAGCTACATTGAAGGGAATAATCCACACCGAACTCCAGCTCGAGCTGCATCGAACAGAACCACTCATACTTTTGAACCAGCTGTGAGTGTTTGCACGTGCTCAGTGTGTCTCTGTCTCCTCAGCGTTATTCCGTTACTGAAGGAGTCCATCGGGATCCTGATGCAGCGAACGCCTCCCTCTCTGGACCAGAAGCTGCCCGAGAGCTACCAGAGGGTCAGTAGAAACACTTCTAAGTTTTCTCCCATATGTCCTGGCTTCCTTCCTCCTTTCCCACCAAGCCACGAGACGCCTATGTTCAGGCTTGTATAACTTGGTGACTTAAACGGTAGTTGAACGGTTAAAAACATTTGAGATGAGGCGCCGTGGGAATTGTAGTCTTTATACTCTGTTGACTACAGACGTCACGGTTAGGTGGCCTTTCAAAAATACTGGCTCTAACACCAAAATATACTTTGACTTTTCATGATTAAGGGACGTGTCTAATTCCTGGTTTTTCTCGTGATGCGTTCAGGTGCAGAAGCTGCAGGGCGTTTACAACCTGCAGGATCCTCACTTCTGGACTTTGTGTACGGACGTTTACATCGGGACGTTAAAACTGTTGGTCGCTCCCGATGCCGACACACGCTGGATCCTCAGCCAGACGCACAACATCTTCACACAGGTACCTGAACGCACCACATCTTCACACAGGTACCTGAACGCACCACATTCACCACATCTTCACACAGGTACCTGAACGCACCACATTCACCACATCTTCACACAGGTACCTGAACGCACCACATTCACCACATCTTCACACAGGTACCTGAACGCACCACATCTTCACACAGGTACCTGAACGCACCACAACTTCACACAGGTACCTGAACGCACCACATTCACCACATCTTCACACAGGTACCTGAACGCACCACATCTTCACACAGGTACCTGAACGCACCACAACTTCACACAGGTACCTGAACGCACCACAACTTCACACAGGTACCTGAACGCACCACATTCACCACATCTTCACACAGGTACCTCAACGCACCACACATCTTCACACAAGTACCTGAACGCACCACACATCTTCACAAATCATCATCACACAGGTACCTGAACGCACCACAACTTCACACAGGTACCTGAACGCACCACATCTTCACACAGGTACCTGAACGCACCACATCTTCACACAGGTACCTGAACGCACCACATTCACCACATCTTCACACAGGTACCTCAACGCACCACACATCTTCACACAAGTACCTGAACGCACCACACATCTTCACAAATCATCTTCACAGGTACCTGAACGCACCACACATCTTCACAGGTACCTGAACGCACCACATCTTCACACAGGTACCTCAACGCACCACACATCTTCACACAAGTACCTGAACGCACCACACATCTTCACAAATCATCTTCACACAGGTACCTGAACGCACCACAACTTCACACAGGTACCTGAACGCACCACATCTTCACACAGGTACCTGAACGCACCACATCTTCACAAATCATCTTCACACAGGTACCTGAACGCACCACAACTTCACACAGGTACCTGAACGCACCACATCTTCACACAGGTACCTGAACGCACCACATCTTCACACAAGTACCTGAACGCACCACACATCTTCACAAATCATCTTCACACAAGTACCTGAACGCACCACACATCTTCACAAATCATCTTCACACAGGTACCTGAAAGCACCACAATTCCACACAAGTACCTGAACGCACCACATCTTCACACAGGTACCTGAACGCACCACAATTTCACACAAGTACCTGAACGCACCACATTCAACACATCTTCACTCAGGTACCTCAACGCACCACACATCTTCACACAAGTACCTGAACGCACCACACATCTTCACAAATCATCTTCACACAGGTACCTGAACGCACCACAACTTCACACAGGTACCTGAACGCACCACATTCACCACATCTTCACTCAGGTATCTCAACGCACCACACATCTTCACAAATCATCTTCACACAGGTACCTGAACGCACCACAACTTCACACAGGTACCTGAACGCACCACATTCACCACATCTTCACACAAGTACCTGAACGCACCACACATCTTCACAAATCATCTTCACACAGGTACCTGAACGCACCACAACTTCACACAGGTACCTGAACGCACCACATTCAACACATCTTCACTCAGGTACCTGAACGCACCACACATCTTCACAAATCATCTTCACACAGGTTCCTGAACGCACCACAACTTCACACAGGTACCTGAACGCACCACATTCACCACAACTTCACACAGGTACCTGAACGCACCACATTCACCACATCTTCACACAGGTACCTGAACGCACCACACAGTCAAAAAACCTCTTCACTCAGGTACCTGAACGCACCACATTCACCACATCTTCACACAGGTACCTGAACGCACCACACATCACCTCTTCACAGGTACATGAACAGGTTTGCAGCCTTCCCTTATAGGTATTTATTTATCTGTGATTAACCTGTGTTTTAGTTGGAGTAGTATTTCTAGTTATTATTTACCTGTGTTGTATAATTAGTATTTTACTATTATCTGATAGTACAATAAATATTTACTTACTTACAGAGGTGTAACTGTTGCAGTAATATTGATAGTATAATTATCAGTCTGTGTTTTTAGTATTATTTAGCGTAAACATTATTTCTGTGTTCAGGCTGGAGTTCGGCAGCTGTACGTTCAGATTGAGACGGCCTCCATGTAGAAGCCCCGCCTCCTCTGAACACCTGGGACCAATCACCTTTCAGTCTGCTGCAGGTGACCTCTGACGCCCCCCCCCACCTCCCAGAGTCAATGAAGGACAGACAGCGTGGGGGGGGGGGGGGCAGTGAGACTGAACTACCAAGATGCTCCAGCCAAAAATGGCCTCTCTCCCCTAATTTCTTTCTTTACTTACCTGACCCCCCCCCCCCCTACACCCTCGCTGCACTTTGTAGACTGGAGCAAAGCATTCTGGGTAAGTGCCTTCATCATGAATCAGAGACAATTCGAGCCCCCCCCCCCCTCCCTATGACATCACCGGCGTGTGATGTCACTGTTTTTAAAACGTGCCAAATCATGTGACCAGACGGGGGGTTTCAGTCTTCTTCTTTTTTCAACTGTAATGAATAAATAATTGTTTCTCCGATTTTTTTTTATTATTTCTCGTTATTGATTACAATGTACACACGTTTCTGTTTATAGCACAAACTGGGGACCTGGCTTTTATCTGGGTTTAACAGGACCAGAAGTTTTACCGATCCAAAAAGAGCTTTCAGTTATTTCTGATGATGAACGACATCCTGCAGCCTGTGTGTGTGTATAGGCTTGTTTTACTGTCTTTGTGAGGACCAAGTATTACCATAACAGGACCTTTCAACATTGTAGGCACAGTTTGATGGTTCAGGTTTATTATTAGACATTTGTAGGACTGTAATTATTTGATTAAACTTTCTAAGGTGCTTATAAAAAAAAATCTCTATTTCAAACGAAGCTGCTTTTAATGACATTTCTCCATGAAAAAAACTCCAAATTCATCATAAAAGTTGTGGATTATTTCTCTTTTACTGTAGTTTTGATGGTTTGTTGTCATTATGGAGTTCTCGCCCAGAGTCAGAGCGTGTGTTATGAGCAGAAAGTGGAACTCTCGATGGATTTCAGGTCCTTCAGAGCATCAGTTTCAGCGTTTAACTTACAATTATTCAATCAAACTTTATATAAAATGAGTAATTTGCTTTTTTTCGTCAAATCAAACCAATAGGATATCCTCTCTTTGATATATATAACAAATCTCGATATTTGAAGGAAGTACAAGCTGCTTTTAAACGCATCATTACCGATAAATAAATCATCATAAAAGTTGTGGCTTGTTGATGACATTACAATGTACACACGTTTCTGTTTATATCACAAACTGGGGACCTGGCATTTATCTGGGTTTAACAGGACCAGAAGTTTTACCGATCCAAAAAGAGCTTTTAATGTTGGTCTTCTAATTATTTCTGATGATGAACGACATCCTGCAGCCTGTTGTGTGTATAGGCTTGTTTTACTGTCTTTGTGAGGACCAAGTATTACCATAACCATCATAAGAGGACTTTCAACATTGTAGGGACAGTGGGACTAATACAGGTATTCTGATTTTGATGGTTCAGGTTTAAAATTAGACATTTGTAGGACTACAATTATTCAATTAATCTTGATATAGAATGAGTAAGGTGCTGCTTTTAAAGACATTTCTCCATGAAAAACAACCCTATAAATAAATCATCCAAAACGTTGTGGCTTATTTCTCTTTTACTGTAGTTTGTGTTGGTCCTCACATGCACCCAGAGTCAGAGTGTGTGTTATGAGCAGAAGGTGGAGCTGTCGATGGACTTCAGGTCCTTCAGAGCGTCAGGTTCAGCGTTGACTCGCAGCATGTCCACCTCCAGAGGGTGCAGATGTCCGGTGACGACCAGCGAATGGAGCGGCTCGCCCAGGTCACATGACACCAGCTGGCGTAATGTCCCGGTGCGGATCAGCTGATCGTCTGCACCGAGCCGAGCGACGCCGACACACACCGTGTCCTCCGTCACTCCTGGAGGGGATACATAGGCGTGATGTTGATGTATATATGTTCATTTCTTATTTTAAAGTGACTTAACTGTATATCGTATTAATCTGTGTTGTCCTGTTGCTGTTTAAACTACTGAAACTATCTTATCTCATGCTAACAGGTAACATCAGAGCCCCAGGGACTCTTAAGGGTTAAATAATACATCTGATAGCTTTAGCGCGCTAACAGTTTGAATGATGTTTCCAGTTTTACTATTAGTTTTATTTACTTGGGAAAAGGTTTCTAAATATTACTTTTTAACCGGTGGATTTTATTACTTATAACACCCAAAAACTCCTCGTATGATTTTAGTAAATATTTACTATGACTTTACTTTCCTATTTTTAATCAAATATATAAGAAGCTTTCTCTAAATGTTTTCCTGACGATACAACTTACTTTCTTTAATAAAACGTTTCTTGAATTGCTGTAATGATTCGTTTCCCCGAAGAGCAACTCTTAATCTCGAGTCAACAGTTCAGTGTGTGTGTGTGTGTGTGTGTGTGTGTGTGTGGTTTGATTTGACCAATGATGTCTTTGCTAACATCCCAAATACACCTGATGTTGTTTTTGTTGACACCACAGGGAGGTGCTAATATTAGAAGTAGGCTGTGCCTTTGAAGTGTGCATGGACCAGGCTTTCAGGACAAGTATACCAAATACCAGCCACTGCTCGATGTGAGAACCAGCTCTGGGTACAAGTGGAGATACAGCATACTCATATTCAGAAGTCCTGGCCATGTATATAAATGCACCATGACGTGTGGAGAAGGAGGTGCTATGTGTTCCCTTAAGGCTGCTGCTTAGCCGTGTGGAGAAGGAGGTGCTATGTGTTCCCTTAAGGCTGCTGCTTAGCCGTGTGGAGAAGGAGGTGCTATGTGTTCCCTTAAAGCTGCTGCTTAGCCGTGTGGAGAAGGAGGTGCTATGTGTTCCCTTAAGGCTGCTGCTTAGCCGTGTGGAGAAGGAGGTGCTATGTGTTCCCTTAAAGCTGCAGCTTAGCCGTGTGGAGAAGGAGGTGCTATGTGTTCCCTTAAGGCTGCTGCTTAGCCGTGTGGAGAAGGAGGTGCTATGTGTTCCCTTAAAGCTGCTGCTTAGCCGTGTGGAGAAGGAGGTGCTATGTGTTCCCTTAAGGCTGCTGCTTAGCCGTATGGAGAAGGAGGTGCTATGTGTTCCCTTAAGGCTGCAGATTAGCCGTGTGGAGAAGGAGGTGCTATGTGTTCCCTTAAGGCTGCTGCTTAGCCGTATGGAGAAGGAGGTGCTATGTGTTCCCTTAAAGCTGCTGCTTAGCCGTGTGGAGAAGGAGGTGCTATGTGTTCCCTTAAGTGTTCTGTGCTGCTTAGCCGTGTGGAGAAGGAGGTGCTATGTGTTCCCTTAAGGCTGCTGCTTAGCCGTGTGGAGAAGGAGGTGCTATGTGTTCCCTTAAGGCTGCTGCTTAGCCGTGTGGAGAAGGAGGTGCTATGTGTTCCCTTAAGTCGAATCACGTGCCCCTGCGCGTCGTCTGCGTTCGATTAACCCCTTGACTGCCTCACAGTTCTCTGATGCTTTTAATGCTTCTCCTATCTGTAAATTAGATGTGAACTGTGCTTTTAATGCTGATGAGCTTATCTCCATGTTTGACTCTACATGCACACTAACACTGGATTCTGTTGCTCCTTTTACACTTAGACGCACAAAAGTGCTCTCAGAGCCGTGGCTCAATGACTGTACTCGTGCTCTCAGACGCGCTTGCAGGCGTGCAGAGAGAAAATGGAAAAAGGATAAACTCCATGTCTCCCTAGAAATCCTTCGTGCTTCCCTGTCTGACTACCAGACGGCAGTCAAAGCAGCCAAAACAGAGCACATCTCTCTGTTAATCTCCAAAAACAGCCACAAACCTCAGGTTCTTTTTAATGTCCTCAACTCGATCATTAATCCCTGTGATGTTTCTTCTATTGTGCCATCGACTACTCTCTGTGATAAGTTTCTTAAATTTTTTATTGAAAAGGTATCTGCTCTTAGGCTAGCTCACACTAGTGCTACCCCAGATCCTGCTCCCTTTCTGTGCCCTGCTGTCCTCGACCACTTTGAGCCTGTATCCTTCTCTTCTCTCTCGGATGTGATCAAGCACCTGCGGCCGACAAACTGCACCTCAGATAGCATTCCCTCTCGCCTTCTCAGAGACGTTTTAGATTCAGTTGGAGCAAGTATTTTATTAATTGTAAACACCTCCCTTAGCTCAGGATGTGTCCCTGCTGCCTTCAAACATGCCGTGGTTAAGCCATTACTTAAAAAGAAACATCTCGACCCCTCCTTTCTCGAAAATTTTAGGCCCATTTCCCAGCTACCTTTTTTATCAAAAGCCCTGGAGAGAGTGGTCTACGCCCAGCTGCAGTCTTTTTTAACCACGCATGGAATCCACGAAAAGTTTCAGTCTGGCTTCAAACCCATGCACAGCACTGAAACAGCCCTTTTAAGAGTTTTTAATGATCTGCTCCTAGCCGCCGACTCAGGTAGCCCAGCTGTCTTGGTGCTGTTAGACCTGACAGCTGCTTTTGACACTGTGGACCATAGCATCCTGTTGTCACGGCTTGAACAGTCCGCTGGCATCACAGGCTCTGCCCTTGCATGGTTCAGGTCCTACCTGACAGACCGTAGCTTCGCTGTGCAGCTAGGTGCCTTCTCCTCTGCAAAAGCCCCTCTTACCTGTGGGGTTCCCCAAGGCTCGATTCTGGGCCCCATCCTTTTCCTACTGTACTTACTACCCCTAGGCTCAATTCTCACAAAACATAATATTCCCTTCCACTGCTACGCCGACGATGTACAGATTTATCTCCCTCTCGAAGCAAGTGTCACACACTCATTACAACAGTTGATGGACTGCTTAACTGAGATAAAATCCTGGCTGAGCAAAAACTTTCTTAACCTCAACGAAAGCAAGACTGAGGTCATCTTTTTTGGACCCCAACCTCCAGCAACCCAGGTTGATATTCTAGGCTCCCTCCAACAGAACATCCTCCCCTCAGTCACGAACCTTGGGGTAACCTTCTCCAGTACTTTTAAATTCGACAAGCAGGTCAGCAGCGTAGTCAAATCCTGCTTTTTTAAAATAAGACTTTTGGCCAAAACCAAGTCGTATTTATCTTTTAAAGACCTGGAAAGGGTTATTAACGCCTTTGTGACCTCGAGACTCGACTACTGCAACGCTCTGTATGTGGGTATGGACCAGGCCTCAATTAAACGCCTGCAGCTAGTCCAGAACGCAGCTGCACGTTTGCTGACTGGCCATAAAAAACGTGACCACATCACCCCAATTCTGGCCTCACTGCACTGGCTTCCAGTTCGGTTCAGAATTGATTTTAAAATCCTTTTATTTGTTTTTAAAGCACTAAATGGGCTGGCTCCGGCCTATATAGCTGAACTCCTCCAGCGCTACACCCCAGCCAGAGCTTTAAGGTCTGCTGACCATCTGCTGCTGGTAGTGCCCAAGACCAGGCTCATAACCCGAGGGCACCGAGCCTTCGCAGCAGCTGGCCCCAGGCTCTGGAACACTCTGCCCCTCCACGTGAGGTCGGCCCAGACCCTAGGGGTTTTTAAAGCCACACTAAAAACTCACTTCTTCTCTCAGGCCTTCTAGTCAGAGCGGAGCACGACTCCTCACTATTCCCTGTGTTTGTTTTATATCTGTTGTAAATTATTGTCTTTTATTGTGATTATATGTGTTTTTAATGCATGTACAGCACTTTGGCTCGACCAAAAATCGCTTTTAAATGTGCTTTATAAATAAAATTTGATTTGATTTGATTTGATTTAAGGCTGCAGATTAGCCGTGTGGAGAAGGAGGTGCCATGTGTTCCCTTAAAGCTGCTGCTTAGCCGTGTGGAGAAGGAGGTGCTATGTGTTCCCTTAAAGCTGCTGCTTAGCCGTGTGGAGAAGGAGGTGCTATGTGTTCTCTTAAGGCTGCAGATTAGCCGTGTGGAGAAGGAGGTGCCATGTGTTCCCTTAAGGCTGCTGCTTAGCCGTGTGGAGAAGGAGGTGCTATGTGTTCCCTTAAGGCTGCTGCTTAGCCGTGTGGAGAAGGAGGTGCTATGTGTTCCCTTAAGGCTGCTGCTTAGCCGTGTGGAGAAGGAGGTGCTATGTGTTCCCTTAAGGCTGCTGCTTAGCCGTGTGGAGAAGGAGGTGCTATGTGTTCCCCTAAGTGTTCTGTGCTGCTTAGCCGTGTGGAGAAGGAGGTGCTATGTGTTCCCCTAAGTGTTCTGTGCTGCTTAGCCGTGTGGAGAAGGAGGTGCTATGTGTTCCCTTAAGTGTTCTGTGCTGCTTAGCCATGTGGAGAAGGAGGTGCTATGTGTTCCCTTAAGGCTGCTGCTTAGCCGTGTGGAGAAGGAGGTGCTATGTGTTCCCTTAAGGCCGCTGCTTAGCCGTGTGGAGAAGGAGGTGCTATGTGTTCCCTTAAGGCCGCTGCTTAGCCGTGTGGAGAAGGAGGTGCTATGTGTTCCTTTAAGGCTGCTGCTTAGCCGTGTGGAGAAGGAGGTGCTATGTGTTCCTTTAAGGCTGCTGCTTAGCCGTGTGGAGAAGGAGGTGCTATGTGTTCCCTTAAGGCTGCTGCTTAGCCGTGTGGAGAAGGAGGTGCTATGTGTTCCCTTAAGGCTGCTGCTTAGCCGTGTGGAGAAGGAGGTGCTATGTGTTCCCTTAAGGCTGCTGCTTAGCCATGTGGAGAAGGAGGTGCTATGTGTCCCCTAAGTGTTCTGTGCTGCTTAGCCGTGTGGAGAAGGAGGTGCTATGTGTTCCCTTAAGGCTGCTGCTTAGCCATGTGGAGAAGGAGGTGCTATGTGTTCCCTAAGTGTTCTGTGCTGCTTAGCCGTGTGGAGAAGGAGGTGCTATGTGTTCCCTTAAGGCTGCTGCTTAGCCATGTGGAGAAGGAGGTGCTATGTGTTCCCCTAAGTGTTCTGTGCTGCTTAGCCGTGTGGAGAAGGAGTTGCTATGTGTTCCCTAAGTGTTCTGTGCTGCTTAGCCATGTGGAGAAGGAGGTGCTATGTGTTCCCTTAAGGCTGCTGCTTAGCCGTGTGGAGAAGGAGGTGCTATGTGTTCCCCTAAGTGTTCTGTGCTGCTTAGCCGTGTGGAGAAGGAGGTGCTATGTGTTCCCTTAAGGCTGCTGCTTAGCCATGTGGAGAAGGAGGTGCTATGTGTCCCCTAAGTGTTCTGTGCAGCTTAGCCGTGTGGAGAAGGAGGTGCTATGTGTTCCCTTAAGGCTGCTGCTTAGCCATGTGGAGAAGGAGGTGCTATGTGTTCCCTTAAGGCTGCTGCTTAGCCATGTGGAGAAGGAGGTGCTATGTGTTCCCTTAAGGCTGCTGCTTAGCCATGTGGAGAAGGAGGTGCTATGTGTCCCCTAAGTGTTCTGTGCAGCTTAGCCATGTGGAGAAGGAGGTGCTATGTGTCCCCTAAGTGTTCTGTGCTGCTTAGCCCCGATATATTTGATTCCCTGTCTTATGTAATGTAATTTGTGGAACCAAATAAAGTATTCAAATGTGTGTGTGTGTGTGTGTGTGTGTGTGTGTGTGTGTGTGTGTGTGTGTGTGTGTGTGTGTGTGTGTGTGTGTGTGTGTGTGTGTGTGTGTGTGTGTGTCTCACCCAGCTCCCCCCCCTCCTCCCTCCTCCTCCTCTCGATGATCTGGATCAGCTGGTCTGCAGCCTGCCCGACCGTCATGAAGCGCGGCGGCTCGAAGATCTTTTTCCCTCTGAAACAAACAAACGTTATCGAACACGATATCCAGTGAAATCACGTGTATTCTAACGAGTCCATCTCGACCTCACCTCATCATGTTCTCCACGCTCTGCTCCTTCACCTTAATATCTGCCCACAGAAACAAGCTCACATCAGTACTCCGGATATCCAGTTACAAATACATTTAATGACTTTTTAGACTGACGTTACAACGACATGTTTATCAAATATTATACTATTGCATTTTACATTCTAACAATTACTTTTTATTAAACAAACAGATGAGGACGGAGGACGGATCTCTGGTTTTATTGACTTTTATTCCCCTGATAAATATAAAGAACCAGCTGTGACACACACACACACACACACACACACACACACATCATTACATTAGGCTGGTTACCCCCCCCCCCAGGACGGTTAGTTTAGGGTCCCCTGGGTGTCTGAGTGGGCAGATAGATGAATGATGGTCTGAATAAACAGACACCTGGTGTGTGTGTGTGTGTGTGTGTGTGTGTGTGTGTGTGTGTGTGTGTGTGTGTGTGTGTGTGTGTGTGTGTGTGTGTGTGTGTGTGTGTGTGTGTGTGTGTGTGTGTGTGTGTGTGTCTCACCCAGCAGGCAGAGTGTGTGTTGTCCAGCTTTCCTGTTTTTACAGATTTTGTCGTAGAAACTCTCGGGTTTCCACGTCTCCGTCCAGAACACCAACGACACCGTCTCCCCGAAGTTATACAGCTACACACACAAAAGCACAGACACACACACAAAAGCACAGACACACACAAGCACAGACACACACACAAAAGCACAGACACACACAAGCACAGACACACACAAGCACAGACACACACACAAAAGCACAGACACACACAAGCACAGACACGCACACAAAAGCACAGACACACACACACAAGCAGACAGACACACACACACAAGCACAGACAGACAGACAGACAGACAGACAGACAGACAGACAGACAGACAGTTGAATTATATGTTAAGACTTTTATATTTTGCATTTTCTTTGTAAATTTGGATCCAGTATGACGTTTCACAGTCATTTATAATATTCTTTCTATATTTTGACAATTTTGCATCTAAATAACTAATAATAATAATAATACATATTATTAATAATAATTCATATATAAATACATAAAAACAGGGAAGGTTTAAACTATAAAATATTGTTTTAAATCTGTATTTCTCAGTTTGTTCAGCTCATAAAGAGTCATGTGGTGAGGAGGCATCTCATTAGCATAGCCCCGCCCCCTCATTAGCATATTAACGATCTTCCGCTCAGTGCACAGCTGGGTCCTGCGCTCTGATTGGCTGCTGTGACAGCTCAGTTATTGATGACCTATCAGCAGATGGTGAGAGGTCCCTGAACGCACCGCGCTGTAATCTTATTCTGTGAGGAACTGAAGTAGTGAAATACAAGTACTGCAGTATCGAGTACAATAAATACCTCTGAGGTGTAGTGGAGAGGAAGTATAAGTACATCAGAACTGCGTTTAATACGTACTTTAGTTAGATAGATAGATGTAATATACTCATTTAAAATGATTGAGTACCTGAAGGCCACAGCAGCCGACGGCGTTCATGATGGAGGCGTTGTGGATGACTTTGTACGGTATCCCAGCATGCACTGCTCTCAGCACCAGGTCACTGTGGGTGGTGGCTCTGCAGGAGAAACATATCCATATACACGTGAACATCAGAGGAGAGGACTCTTTAAAGTAGAGACACTACATACTGATATACACCTGAACATCAGCAGGGAGAGCACTCTTTAAAGTAGAGACACTACATACTGATATACACCTGAACATCAGCAGGAGAGGACTCTTTAAAGTAGAGACACTACATACTGATATACACCTGAACATCAGCAGGAGAGGACTCTTTAAAGTAGAGACACTACATACTGATATACACCTGAACATCAGCAGGAGAGGACTCTTTAAAGTAGAGACACTACATACTGATATACACGTGAACATCAGCAGGAGAGGACTCTTTAAAGTAGAGACACTACATACTGATATACACCTGAACATCAGCTGGAGAGGACTCTTTAAAGTAGAGACACTACATACTGATATACACCTGAACATCAGCTCAGCAGGAGAGGACTCTTTAAAGTAGAGACACTACATACTGATATACACCTGAACATCAGCAGGAGAGGACTCTTTAAAGTAGAGACACTACATACTGATATACACCTGAACATCAGCAGGAGAGGACTCTTTAAAGTAGAGACACTACATACTGATATACACCTGAACATCAGCAGGAGAGGACTCTTTAAAGTAGAGACACTACATACTGATATACACCTGAACATCAGCAGGAGAGGACTCTTTAAAGTAGAGACACTACATACTGATATACACCTGAACATCAGCAGGAGAGGACTCTTTAAAGTAGAGACACTACATACTGATATACACCTGAACATCAGCAGGAGAGGACTCTTTAAAGTAGAGACACTACATACTGATATACACCTGAACATCAGCAGGAGAGGACTCTTTAAAGTAGAGACTCTACATTGTTGCTAGTAGCTGCGTCTTTGAGTCTAAACACGAAGGTTTTAACGAGAGCTGAAACACCGTCTCATGTTCCTTCCTGACCCTCAGAGGGTTGAACAGATTAAAGATGGTTTTTACTCTCCTCTCTCTTCATGTAAACCCAGCGCTCACATGACCACACGTCCGCTCTGTCATTACCTCACAGCTGGTGTTTTGGGGAGAGACGAGCAGGAATGAGTGTGTGGTCAGTTTAAAGAGTGCTGACGCAGCAGAACTGGATCAATACGAGCTGCAGATGCTACGTGTCTGAAAACTGCACAAACATCACATCAAGCCCTCAGGAGTATAGAAGACGCCCGTCACCCCAGAACCAAACTGTTGTGGTCCCATCAGGACTAGAACCACCAGACTCCGGGCCAGCTTCATCCCACAGGCCAGAAGACTGCTAAACACCTGAGCTTTCAAACAACGTCCATAACATTTGTTAGAAACATATCCCTGGTCCCCGGCTTGAGCTTCAGCCTCAGGATCCATGTATCTGGGATCCTCTCCAGAATGGAAGGAGTCCAAATAAAAAAAATCTGACTTTTTCTCAAAAATTCCGACTTTTTCTCAAAAAATTCCGACTTTTTCTCAAAAATCTCCAAAAATTCCGACTTTTTCTCAAAAATCTCCAAAAATTCCGACTTTTTCTCAAAAATCTCCAAAAATTCTGACTTTTTCTCAAATCTCCAAAAATTCCGACTTTTTCTCAAAAATCTCCAAAAATTCAGATTTTTTTCTCAAAAATCTCCAAAAAAATCGGACTTTTTCGAAATACTTAATAATCCCTGGTACTGTTAGAGAACTCTCCCTGGTCCCCGGCTCGAGCTTCATCTCAGGATCCATGTGTCTGTGGTCCTCTCCAGAAGGAGTCATCACATACAGAGACTAGTTCCTGAGCAGTGTCCTTCAGCCTCAGGGTCCATGTGTGATCCTCTCCAGAAGGAGTCATCACATACAGAGACTAGTTCCTGAGCAGTGTCCTTCACATGCTGATATCCAAGAGAGGGAGTCACACAGTCACAAGATGGAGGAACAGAAAGCAGTATTCAATGTTTACTTCAGATTAGCTCCACGTCAGAAATGAGCATGCTTGATGTCTCTCTCCATAGAGGCTGAGTCATCATGTTAATCACATAGCTATCATCTGCCTCAAACAGTCCTGATGCTCTTCTGGGTAATCTCACATCCTGTCATGTTCACAGCTACAGTTGATACCTTTGTTAGCATGCTACTCTCATGTTGGAGGAGGACACTCAGTATTTTCCCATCAACATTCATCTGTTTGCAACTTACAAATTATGTATCTAATATATCATATTCCAATTACTTGCATATAGACTCTCCTTGCACTATTTATATTCTATTGTATCTGTTTCATTGTGTTGCTCTGTTGGAGGAGCTGTGACCTGAACATGTAGTAAACTGGGAGCACTCAGCTGTTGGGCGGGGCTTCTTTTGACACTAGTAATGCAATATGTGGAATCAAACACATGTCCATACTGTCCTACCCCGTTTCATTAGCACTATCTTTAGTTGTATTAAGTCCTTTGTGTAATGTGTTGCTCTGCTGGAGGAGCCTGTGCCCTCAGATGGCACGTGTTCATATCCACACTGCATCTTTGTCTCACCCGAACGGGTCGCCCACCACCAGGAACGCCACGTCCGTCACGTCAGCGTCCCTCAGGATCTCGTCCGCCTGCTGCTCCACCAGATCCCTGTCCGCCAGGATCAGAGGCATCCCATAATACTCCTCCTGGGAGAAGCACAGGCAGACGGTGTGAGGGGGAGTGCGGCAGGGACAGTAGGAACGTATTTTAAAGTCATAGAAAGTCTTTAACCCTCCGGTTTCACTGAGGACACGTTTGTCCCGAATGACTTGTTTAATCTGATTCTGTGCAAAAACTAATAATCCACCAAAATCAATGTTGCTGCTAATCTTTGGATCTTTAATCCAAGACTGTGATGATAAAGAGCCGGTCCCCAGATATGGGTTATATGGAAAATAACTCATTTTCATCATGAAAGAAAACAGCGGTTTCATGTTTTCAAAATGGCAGTTAAAGGGTTAAAATCCTGAAAATGATTTTTGATCAGGCGGAAATTGCTTTAAAGATTGAACCCAAAAAAGTTGTTAAAAAAACCTGTTAATGTAATGTTTTTATCAAAGTCTTTTGCGGTGGACTTTTTTGTCCCGAATGACTAATTTGCGTGGTCCAATCGAGTGGCACCGGAGGGCTAGACAATGTGATAATCAGGGAGAGCATTGCAGAACTGGCCCCGGTAATGGTACACATCTCAACCTGTCGTCCAATGGACAGCTTCCCCCCCCCCATCTATGTATATACTCGCATGTTAGACTCTGTTACTAACTGTATATCTGTAGACTTGGCTGGTCTCAAATGTCCGGTTAGGATGTATTAGAACCAAATCTAAAATGTAAATTGTAAATAAGAAATCTGTATGTAAAAAACCACCTGTATGTAAATTGTAAATAACCATCTGTTTGTCAAATATGTCTAACATGTCTGAAATGATATGATGAATTGGAAATGGGGGACCCTGATGTAAACAAGACCAAAGTCTTTCTCTGGTCTGCATCCCCTTAACAATTGTATGTTTTGAGCTGTACTGTACTGTACCCAATATACAAGCTGTTCATACACTTTTCAATCAATCAATCAATCAATCAATCAATCAGACTGATCACAATGCTGTTTAAATAAATCACGATCTATCTAGACAAAGCCCAAGCATGTCATCGCAGAAAAGTCTATAAAGTATCTTATTAAAAGTCAGAAAAAGTAACATTAGAGTATGTGATCAAAATTACAATGTCATAAAAATAAGTCATAATAAAATTCATAAAAAGTAAAAAATATAATATATAATAAAAAGTCATAAATCAAAACAGCAATAATGAATTGGTAGGTTTTGAAAAGTAATACAAGTATTCAAAATAAATGTCATTAAAGTTATATATATATATATGTATCGTATAATATGCCGTGAAAATCATAAAAAGTCCTAATATGACAAAAAGTCATCATATCAAATACCAGAGAAGTAACTTGTGAAAAGTCCCATGTTATGAACTACCTGTTGTCAGAGGTGGGAGAAGTACACATAGCTTAACATTGAAATACTCAAGTAAAGTACAAGTACCTGGAAATTGTACCTATGTAAATGTACTACAGTACTCTACACCTCTAAGGGTTATCTGCCTTTAATGTGTGACTCTCTGTCCTGGAGCATGCCGGTGTTGTGTCACATTATGCCTCCCCGTCATGAAATGCCCCCCCCCCCCCAAAAGAGGTTTCTATGAATCCCACCCTCAAGCATTTTTCAGGGTATGGTTCTAGGACTGGTTCCAATAAATGGAGCAAGTTTCATGAATGTCACACTTTTACTTTGTACGCATATCGTATATAATAATATGCTGACAAAGACTATGTAACATTTGTAAACATATATTTTGATTATTAGATGACAACTATGTCAAATTAAACAATACATTTTAAAGCACGTTTATACAGACAGGACGTAACTATAATGATATAAAAAAAAGATTTCAAAAAACAAAAACTGAAAAGGAAGTGACGAATGAATTTCGACACTTAGCGAAAAGTTAAACCAGAAGAATCAAGACTATACCACTAAACAACTTTATTATTACCATGAATAAAAACCCTGAACGTTTACTTTTCGTTTTAAACATCGTTTTAAGGTGTAAACCTATGGTGTAAACGTGTCATTTAGAAATGCGCGTTCCCGTGACAAGGGGGGCATTTCATGACGGGGAGGCATAATGTGACACAACACCGGTACCACCCTCTCCGGTACCACCCTCTCCGGTAACACCCTCTCCGGTAACCCCCTCTCCGGTAACCCCCTCTCCGGTACCACCCTCTCCGGTACCACCCTCTCCGGTAACCCCCTCTCCGGTACCACCCTCTCCGGTACCACCCTCTCCGGTACCACCCTCTCCGGTAACCCCCTCTCCGGTACCACCCTCTCCGGTAACCCCCTCTCCGGTACC
>CADEHL010000785.1:0-15000 GCA_902827135.1 Harpagifer antarcticus
AGAGAAAGTGAGGGGGTGATTTATATAAAAAGAAGGCCAGTAATTAAAATTACTATTCATATTCTCAACTATTCATTGAGAGAGGGGGGAGAAAGGGGGAGAAAGGGGGAGAGATGGAGGGGAAAATAACTTGTTTGCATGTTAAGGCAGAGATGGTGAGATCACGTCACCTTGAATGTGACCTTGCTTTGTTTGTACGGCAGAGTAAATAACGACACAATGAATGTGCGCACACACACACACACACACACACACACACACACACACTGCTGCCTGTTTAGATGACTGCAGGTCCTCAGAGAGCAGCTCAGTGTATCAGTGTATGTCCAATGGTAGAGGAGACACACACACACATATACACACAGCCATACATGGCGTTATAACCCCAGCAGACTGCACACTGTATACTGTCTGCAGTATACACACACACACACACACACTGTCTCACACACAGCTGACACGGACTTAAAGATAATTGTAATAAATAATCATTAAACATAATGCCACATAATCAATAAGGACATTGACCTTTTGGCTTTGGAACTCATCCTAATACTCAGCCATGACATCAGAACACCTCTTGATAGCACTTAGCTACACATGTGTTCACATCAAGTAACATCCTGCTGATGTTCAGGTGTATATCAGTATGTAGTGTCTCTACTTTAAAGAGTCCTCTCCTGCTGATGTTCAGGTGTATATCAGTATGTAGTGTCTCTACTTTAAAGAGTCCTCTCCTGCTGATGTTCAGGTGTATATCAGTATGTAGTGTCTCTACTTTAAAGAGTCCTCTCCTGCTGATGTTCAGGTGTATATCAGTATGTAGTGTCTCTACTTTAAAGAGTCCTCTCCTGCTGATGTTCAGGTGTATATCAGTATGTAGTGTCTCTACTTTAAAGAGTCCTCTCCTGCTGATGTTCAGGTGTATATCAGTAACACTACTCAAAAGGGAAAACCCCAAAAAGCATAACATGGCCTCTTCAGAAAAACTGACTTATTCCTTGTTCTATCCGTCTGTTTATCCTCCTCTCTCTCCCTCCTCCCTCTCTCTCCCTCCTCCCTCTGTCTTACAGGTGAGGTTTGTATGTGTTTTACCCTCTCCTCTTACTCCTCCATTAAATCAGCCGCTCTTTGATCGCCCACTAATGAAGGAGAGGAGAAGAAGAGAGAGAAAGAGAGAGAATGAGTGCTGGAGGCTCGCCCGAGGCAAAGGAGCGAGAGCGACAGATTAAAGGAGCCATATTCCCTTTTAAAGCCTCTCTTACCTCACTTTCTCTCTCTCAGTCAATGTCACACTTTAGCCGTTGTCTTTCCCTCCGTGTTTACCTCCATCTCTTTCCTTCTCTCAAATGTGCAGGATTTTCCTCTTTCCTCTTGTCCACCTTTCAGATATCGTTACCTCATGTACCCCGTGCATGCGTCACATTAATGTGGAGGTAATGTCCTTTCGGTCTGCCTAAGGATTGAGGAATAAAGCCCTTTCTGTTTTGCAAGAAAAGAAGAGAAGAATGAATTTCATGTGCAGATGGTGGCTCTGTCGCCCTCTACTGGCCAACTGCAGAACTGTCATACAATCTGAGCACGAAAGAACGAAAAATGCATTTTCTCAACAAAATGTTTGAGTTGCAATCGTCAATTTGATCTTCTATTGACTCCTCGTTATTGGATAATGACCTCTGATCATCAGCCTTTGCATTCAACAGCCAAGAGTTCTCAATATCCTCATTCTGCTGGGACTCCACTGTAAATTGAAAGTTTCCACAGATGCTGATGTGTCCACCTTAGAGCGGGGGCAACAGAGTCTTTCTAAATTAATACATTTTGAGATTAACTCTTCTTTAAAGGGGCCTGTTGTGTTTCGGTCACTGTGTGTGTGTGTGTGTGTGTGTGTGTGTGTGTGTGTGTGTGTGAGAGTGTGTGTGTGTTTTGTTTTTATGTCATTGAGGTTGTCCGTGTTTACCGCTCATCCCGACAGACTTTTTCAAAAAAATTCTCAGTGTTTTACTTATGTACCTGTGTGGATAGTTTTCCCAGGTGTGTGTTTTGTCTGTAGACAGATAAAACTGCCTTTCAGTGTGTGTGTGTGTGTGTGTGTGTGTGTGTGTGTGTGTGTGTGTGTGTGTGTGTGTGTGTGTGTGTGTGTGTGTGTGTGTGTGTGTGTCTGTGGATTCATTAAAGGCACTGTTAGTCCTCAGAGACGAGCTCTGCTGAAACGCCTGCAGGCTTAAATCCATCGAGCTTTCACTTTTGTGCTATAGTCGCTTTCTCTCTCTTTGTTTTTCCCATTGTATTTGAATGCCTCTCGATCGTCTCTCACCAGAACGTTCTGTTTCTCTTTCCTGTCGTCTTCTTCGTTGGTAATTCTCAGTGTCTATGTGTCACAAAGTTTCTCTTTTTTGTACTTTTCCTCCGTGTTTACCCAAACAAACGTCACTCCCCTTTGTCCTCCGCTCTCTAAAAAAGGGAAGATCCCCTTTTTTATTTTAAAGACTTTCTCCTTTGTGTCCTTCTTCGTGTCCTTCTTCTCTCCCTGGAAACCAAAGTGGAACATCTCCTCGTTAAAGCAGAGCGCATTCTCTTCTGTAATGTCTTCTTGTTCCTCTGTTTTCTTGCTTTCATTGTGAACAGGTAAGTCATATGTCTTCCTTCTCTCTCCTAACCTATTTATCCAACATTTCAGACCAAACTTAAAACTGCGTGGCTGAAAAGCTAGTGTGAGGTTTTATGGAAACCACTTATTTTGAAAGGTCTCCAGTTCCCGGATACTTCCCAGATACTTCCCGGATACTTCCCGGATACTTCCCGGATACTTCCCGGATACTTCCCGGATACTTCCCAGATACTTCCCAGATACTTCCCAGATACTTCCCGGATACTTCCCGGATACTTTCCGGATACTTCCCGGATACTTCCCGGATACTTCCCAGATACTTCCCGGATACTTCCCGGATACTTCCCAGATACTTCCCAGATACTTCCCGGATACTTCCCGGATACTTCCCGGATACTTCCCGGATACTTTCCGGATACTTCCCGGATACTTCCCGGATACTTCCCAGATACTTCCCAGATACTTCCCGGATACTTCCCAGATACTTCCCGGATACTTCCCGGATACTTCCCAGATACTTCCCAGATACTTCCCGGATACTTCCCGGATACTTCCCGGATACTTCCCGGATACTTTCCGGATACTTCCCGGATACTTCCCGGATACTTCCCAGATACTTCCCGGATACTTCCCGGATACTTTCCGGATACTTCCCGGATACTTCCCGGATACTTCCCGGATACTTCCCGGATACTTCCCAGATACTTCCCAGATACTTCCCGGATACTTTCCGGATACTTCCCGGATACTTCCCAGATACTTCCCAGATACTTCCCGGATACTTCCCAGATACTTCCCAGATACTTCCCGGATACTTCCCAGATACTTCCCAGATACTTCCCGGATACTTCCCGGATACTTCCCAGATACTTCCTGGATACTTCCCAGATACTTCCTGGATACTTCCCGGATACTTCCCAGATACTTCCCAAAGCATGATGTTTTCCAGCATCTTCAAGAAACCTAAATAGGCGCATTCACACTGCGGTACTTTTCCCACAAAGGTTCATGCGAACTTAGTTCAGTGAACTCTTTTATCGCGTTCACACCAAAAAGAGCCGGTACTAAATATAGCTCTTTTCTCACAAAAGAGCCGCTCGTAAGTCCCTGCTAGAGAGCAGGGACTTTCGAGCGGCTCTTTTGTGAGAAAAGAGCTATATTTCTGATTGGCTGGGCGGATTGCAAACCACGCCCCGTAAAACTTCCAAAAGGTTTTGTGAAGCCGCCATTTTATTATCCTCGCATTAGCATTATTAGCATTAGCATTAGCCCAGCGCAGAAACGCAGAGAGACTAACTTATGGCAACACAAAATAAAACATGGGAGCGGTGGAGATGAGGAGGTGTCGGCGTTCTGGCGATTTACTCGGAAGGCTTCAGTAGAAGCTGCTGGGAGTCCCAGCAGCTTCTACTGAAGTCCTCTTACAACTCCGGGGACTTCCGGCCGGGGACTCCGGGCGGCAGTATCCGCCGTGAAGTTGTTTGTAGCCTGCCAGTAAACCCAAAGCAGAAGAAGAAGAAGTGAAGTCAGCGGCTTCATTTGCCTAATCCACCCCCAGGGACTTTTTCCGGTGTGAACGCGATCTGTACTTAGTTCATGAGAACTAAAGAGTTTGCATGAACTAAGTTCGCATGAACCTTTGTGGGAAAAGTACTGCGGTGTGAATGCGCCTATTGACATTAAATCTTAGCAAGTGCGTGTTTGCTTGAGCAACTATTAATGATCCTTTACGTAGAAATGAGCAAACAAGCTGTTGGGTGAGGTCTCCATTGTTTCTCACCTGACTGATGGTTAGTGTTTGAACCAGGCGTGCCACATCTTTGCTTATATGTGTAAAGAAATAACAAGTATATACCCACTAACCCTCTCTTATTAGTCTGCTTACAAGGTGGTATTTGAATGCATCACCCCTAAACAGAAGTCAATGGAAATGATTGGACGCATTTCCAAAGTGTAAATTACTTGATGGCAGAAAAACAAATTGTTTTTTATGCTTCATTGGCTTTTATCGTAAAGTACATTTCCCCTTCTTTGGACTCAAACAATATCTATTGTTCTCCAACTCGAGACAAGTCTGTATCCCTTCATTTCTTTTCTTCTGTGTCCTCACATATCCTCGGTTTTTTCGCAAGTATTTCCTCCTTTTCTGTCCAGAAAGAGCAGCACCTGATGTCTGTATTTCTCCACCTTACACAACGCTTTTCTCTTACCTGTTTCTCATTCTTTTCTGCCTCTTTCTATTTGTCTCTCCTTCAGACGATGAGCATTCAGCCCTCTATCTGCAAATCACTCGTTCCCATTTCTCTGCCTTTCTTTAAAAAAAAAGAAAACCCTCCATCTCTTTTGCCAAGTGTTTCTCTGCCTTTAAATCGCTCCTTCTTGGTTGCCTCCCTTTCTTTGTGAGAAGACAACTTCACCCTCTATCTCTGGCTTTCTCTTTCTCTGTGTTCTCGCAGTGGAAACGAGGACAGATTGACTTTGACATCTGACCCGAGCTAAGACGGCTGTCAGCAGGTAATGATAGAGACTTAGAGAGCGACGCCTTTTCACAGAGAGGGATCACGCCTCGTCCTCCACTTAAAAAGAAGCCTTTTAAAATTTAGATCCTTGTAGCGAGAACAGGCTATCCCTCTAAAATACACCTTGATCGATTCCCTTGACTATCCGACTCCGGCAGCAGCGGGGGAACGGAGTCAGACGTGGAAATAAATCCCAGAAAGAAATCAGAGCCCGCAGAGACAGAAAAGGGCTTTCTTCTCTCCTGAAACTCTGCGTTTGTTGGACAACAACGTAGAGTTTTCTTTGAGAAAGTCAGACAATTCAAGACGTAACTAGGACCGAATTTTGCAATAACAACTTTATGTGGACATGGGAACTTTTCAGACAGGAAGCTGTTTCCAATTTCAGTTGTTAAGCCTTGAGAAGTGTATGTACCTGCGGCTAAACTTGAAGGATGTTGGTATATGAGTATTCAGTACAGAATGGTGCTGATTGGTCAAACAAAAACCTTACATCGGTTCAAGTTTTCTTTCTGACCTTCTGTCAGGCAGTTCTTTGATGACTTGACTCGTCGTTGTGCTAAACTTGATTTTATATTAACTTTATGAAGCAAGACTTATTCAGAGGTTCTGGGGAGTTTTTAGGTCAGAATTGAACAATTGGGGCGTATGAATTTCAATGCTAAACCTCTGTGACTAAAATCAACATCGATAACTGTTGGGGAAATATTTTCCAAGGCCCATAACTTTGACCCAGTGTATCAGTTCAAACTGTACTGACTGAGCACAGGCACCTGTAACCCTGGCTGCTGGGCTCTCAGTGTTCTGTCTCCCTGCTCCTGCCTGTTGGCGTCAGCTGATAGATGTGTTATGCTTCTATCTTGTTATGCAGCATGTTGATGATGCTCTCTGAAGTAGCTAAATACATGGGTCTGGGGTAGAGTTCTTCAGAGTTGACGTGGCAACTCTACCGTGAAGTCAGAACCTCTGACTCTTTGACATGTTTTGTGAATTCTCCGGCCGAAGCTCCAAATAAACCATCAGTGTTTGCCATCAAAGCTCCAGCTCTCCTCGTGTCTCTCTGAGTCCTGACTCCAATTGCTTCAGAAGTTTCCCCTACAATAACTACTCTCAGCTTCATGGACACGGTAGGCCAACGCTACTGCATAGTGACAACAAATCTCAAAGAACAAAAGACAGAAGAATGAAAATGGCCCAAATATGTGAACCTTGAAGAAGGGTTTCATCTTGAGCATACGATCTGCAGGTAGATCAAGCTGCATGACCCAAGAACAGAAAACACAGAGGTGAGAGGGGAACACGTTTACTTTCTAAAGGGAAGAATAAAGAGGAGAACAAGTGGGTGGTTTGAAAATAGTCTCTTTGTTCTAACAGGTCCAAACGATCAGTCTGAGAAGTCAGATACAGTACTTCAACGGACTAAACGAGTTGCTGATCTGAAATGATCTTCCAGAAGATACCTAACTCATACAGACGCAACAAGAATAGAGACACCTGCTTAATGTCCAAACCAAAGCCTTCCTGAAACACATCACTGACACGAGACAAACCAAATTTGGCATTATCCAATTATACAGAAAGCTGCTGCAGAAGTTGAGAATCATTGACTCTGAAATCAGCTTCAGCAGCGAGTTCATGAAGTCGCCCCGCAGAAAGACGATTTCAGAACAATCTGAGGGAATGATGAGAGAAAAAAGACCTCCAGCATCACTTTTCTGAAAGCCCCCCTTTCTGAGAGGAAATTAATTCTGAAAGAGGAGGAATAGAAGGAGCAGCCGGGGTGAGCGGAGGTTCTGCATTAGACTACGCTCGACTAAAACCAAGTAATTTAAACGTCTGGCGGCCTGACCTCAGAGCGACAGAGACGAATAATCCCCTCCATATTTCCCTTCCTTTTTTCTCCCCGTGTTTTACACATCCTAACCTCCTCCTCCTCGCTCCGTTTGACCCCGCCGGGCCACCGTAGAGTCACTTCCTGATTGCCACTCTGGATGTTCAGAGCTCAGGAACTTTTGGGGAAGGTAATTGAAAAAGTTTTAGGGAGCTTTACGGTTTCCTTTTATTCTGGGGAGGTGTGTGACTTTTTTTGTCATGTCAGGTCTTATGGTAGCAGTGTCAGCGGACAGAACTTGAACTGTTTCGATATTTAGCATGAAATAGAAGAACTATTATGCGTATTTGTTTGCAAAAAATGTGCCTAAATATCACAAACGCTGGCAATACTTTTAGCAAAGCAATTTTCCAGGTTCTGCTCTCTGACGATGATAAATAAAAACGACCAGATACAACTAAAGAGACAGAACTTATGTTGCTAAAAGTAATTGGCAGTATGTATATATCAAGCATGAAATACAGCAAATATTACGGTCATATGGTTGACGTACTTTTCCCCAGAACTCTGAATGGTTTTGCTATAAGCATATGAGAAGTTTGGATATTAAGCATGAAACAACACAAGTACTACACTCATTTGTTTACATAAAGCACACGCTAAATATCCCATCTTTGCCAATACTTTTAGCAAAAACTATTTCCACTTCTGCCCATTGATGATGCGTCTATAACACCTGACAAAACGAATGAGAGAAAACTTTTGTCCAGATTTCAAAGTTGTCTTGCAGTTACTGAGATTCCGTTGTTATATGTTGACTAATCCAATCAGAGCAGAGTATTCAGTCATGTGACAGTACTCACGGTCCAGGTGACACTCTCTGATTCCCTCCACGTCCTCAGCATGAATTAACTGGTAACACCTCTTCCCCACAATGTCCACCGCAGTCAGGTCCATGTAGTCGCTGATCCTGAAACACAACACACAATATCTGCATTAATACAAAGTGTTCAAATGAGAATAATAAACAAAGTGTGCCTGAAATTCAATGACAGAGCAGGTCTTGCGTTTTTTGCTCCATGAAAATACACAATAACTCACACCAGTGTTGATCTTTTGTAGAAAGCTTCTCCAAAAGAAAGACTATGCAACTTAACTGTAGAGCATCCAGAGGGCTTAACAAATAAACTCTAAGCTTTTAAAATATGATTGAATATAGAGAGATGCTATTGTATTTGCACCCTGGTATCTGTAGCTAACGGGTGTCCGTAGCTAAAGATGCTATTTGCACCCGGGTGTCCTTAGCTAAAGATGCTATTTGCACCTGGGTGTCCTTAGCTAAAGATGCTATTTGCACCCGGGTGTCCTTAGCTAAAGATGCTATTTACACCCGGGTGTCCGTAGCTAAAGATGCTATTTGCACCCGGGTGTCCGTAGCTAAAGATGCTATTTGCACCCGGGTGTCCGTAGCTAAAGATGCTATTTACACCCGGGTGTGGCCGTAGCTAAAGATGCTATTTACACCCGGGTGTGGCCGTAGCTAAAGATGCTATTTGCAGGGTTGCCAACTCTCACGCATCTGGCGTGTGACACACGCTTTCACTCTCAATCTCACGCTCTCACGCTGCCCAAACTATTCTCACGCCAAAAACAAGAATACCGAAGACTAGAAACGGTTTTGTCAGGTAGTGATCGTCTTCTCAATAGAACATCTTTGATACTTCTGGCCAATCAGAATCACGATAACGGTGTGGTGTTGTTGCAGGAAGTCCCGACGGAGAATACTTTTGCTGTAGTACATCTCTATACATCGATACAACATTACGTGTTGATAGAAATCAACACGTAATGAAATAGGACCCCACGGTTTGATGATTGATAGGTGTGTGGGCTGTCTTTCATTTTGACACACAGAACAATGGGGGCTATCCTCCCTTATCCACAATGTAAAGTCATTCCCAGCCTCTTCCCTCTTCTCTCTGTGAGGAGCAGCAGGTTCAGCTTTCAGAATAAAGTAACACACAACTAAAATGGCATTCATTTTGTTAAATATGTCGTGTAGTAATAGATGTATTTATTGTTCTTCTCAAGAGAGTACCAGAATGTGTATTTCATGTTAGTATTTCAAACAATCTCCTGGGGGAGAATCCCCCCAGACCCCCTGCAGGGGTTGGGCTTTCAGCAGGTCAACTCTTTCACCTGTGGGGAAGTTGCAGGATTGGCTCCAGGTCGCCCTTTTTATTTACTCCAAGACAAATGTGCCTTTTTATTTCATACAGTTCAATTTGGATTGAGACGGGAAATAATCTAAACCTCACGCGTGGCGTTTCACTGTCAAGGGGAGCGTGTATGTGATTACAATGCAAATACTGACTTCACCCCACCACTGTATGGGTTAGCCCTACCATAGATTACCCAACACAAATACTCTCTCACAACTGCCGACCCGTATTGCGCATGCTCAGATCTGAGATCCAGTAGAAATGATAAAAAAGTCTGCTGCTTATTGTTCTACTAGGCCAAAATAGAGTGTGTTAATTAATATGTTTGGCAGTTTGGAGTAAGTCTGTAGATTTGTTTGTGTGTGTGTTTCATGTATAGGCCTCTCACGATAATTAATTTTGTTGGATACATTTTCCAGGAAATTATTGCGATAACCGATAATATTGTCGGCACCGTTGTATGACCATTTTAGACCACTGACATAATGATAATATATAATAATAATTCAAGTACATCCTTTCAAACTGCTAGTCACATCCTCATGTAAATGACAATTTATCGAGTTCATTTTTATTTATCGTACGATAAGTCAATTAATTGCTTGTCGCGACAGGCAGACAATAAAACAGTGGAAACAAACATGTGTTTGACTTTCATTAGTGAATGAAACTTTGTGCCCTTTATAGTCTGTGTCCAATTTTGTATATATATCCTATATCCTATATATATGCTAAGGTCCCGCTGCTGACACGATAGCAGTCATTTAGTGTGCATATGTGTAATTTAAACCCATGATATCAAAATCTCACTCCAGCCAGGTACCCAAAGTTGGCAACCCTGGCTATTTGCACCCGGGTGTCCGTAGCTAAAGATGCTATTTACACCCGGGTGTCCGTAGCTAAAGATGCTATTTACACCCGGGTGTCCGTAGCTAAAGATGCTTTTTGCACCCAGGTGTCCGTAGCTAAAGATGCTTTTTGCACCCGGGTGTCCTTAGCTAAAGATGCTATTTGCACCCGGGTGTCCGTAGCTAAAGATGCTATTTGCACCTGGGTGTCCGTAGCTAAAGATGCTATGTACACCCGGGTGTCCGTAGCTAAAGATGAAGATGCTATTTGCACGCGGGTGTCCGTCGCTAAAGATGCTATTTGCACCCGGGTGTCCTTAGCTAAAGATGCTACTTACACCCGGGTGTCCTTAGCTAAAGATGCTATTTGCACCCGGGTGTCAGTAGCTAAAGATGCTTTTTGCACCCGGGTGTCCGTAGCTAAAGATGCTATTTACACCCGGTGTCCGTAGCTAAAGATGCTATTTGCAGCCGGGTGTCCGTAGCTAAAGATGCTATTTACACCCGGGTGTCCGTAGCTAAAGATGCTATTTACACCCGGGTGTCCGTAGCTAAAGATGCCATTTACACCCGGGTGTCCGTAGCTAAAGATGCTATTTGCACCTGGGTGTCCGTAGCTAAAGATGCTATTTGCACCTGGGTGTCCGTAGCTAAAGATGTTATTTGCACCCGGGTGTCCGTAGCTAAAGATGCTTTTTGCACCCGGGTGTCCGTAGCTAAAGATGCTATTTTGCACCCGGGTGTCCGTAGCTAAAGATGCTATTTGCACCCGGGTGTCCGTAGCTAAAGATGCTTTTTGCACCCGGGTGTCCGTAGCTAAAGATGCTATTAGCACCCGGGTGTCCGTAGCTAAAGATGCTATTTGCACCCGGGTGTCCGTAGCTAAAGATGCTATTTGCACCCGGGTGTCCGTAGCTAAAGATGCTATTTGCACCCGGGTGTCCGTAGCTAAAGATGCTATTTGCACCCGGGTGTCCGTAGCTAAAGATGCTATTTACACCCGGGTGTCCGTAGCTAAAGATGCTATTTACACCCGGGTGTCCGTAGCTAAAGATGCTATTTGCACCCGGGTGTCCGTAGATAAAGATGCTATTTGCACCCGGGTGTCCGTAGCTAAAGATGCTATTTGCACCCGGGTGTCCGTAGCTAAAGATGCTATTTGCACCCGGGTGTCCGTAGCTAAAGATGCTTTTTGCACCCGGGTGTCCGTAGCTAAAGATGCTATTAGCACCCGGGTGTCCGTAGCTAAAGATGCTATTTGCACCCGGGTGTCCGTAGCTAAAGATGCTATTTGCACCCGGGTGTCCGTAGCTAAAGATGCTATTTGCACCCGGGTGTCCGTAGCTAAAGATGCTATTTGCACCCGGGTTGTCCGTAGCATAAAGATGCTATTACACCCGGGTGTCCGTAGCTTAAAGATGCTATTTACACCCGGGTGTCCGTAGCTAAAGATGCTATTTGCACCCGGGTGTCCGTAGATAAAGATGCTATTTGCACCCGGGTGTCCGTAGCTAAAGATGCTATTTGCACCCGGGTGTCCGTAGATAAAGATGCTATTTGCACCCGGGTGTCCGTAGCTAAAGATGCTAGTTGCACCTGGGTGTCCATAGATCAATGTTACTATTTACATCCTTATGTACTGTATAGGATGGGTTTAAAATGAAGGAAAAACTGCAACTGACCACGATTTTATGAATATATGTAGGCTAATATGCTTTTTTTTGTTTTGTGTGTAGATTTCTTTTGTACTGGACGAGCTCCTGTGCAAGTCAAAATGTTGTGAATCTTTGAAATATTCCTTTCTCTCTCTCTAGATTACTCTATAGCACTCTAGCTGCGTCGAGGCTCTCTCGCTCTCTCTCGATCTCTTCTCTCTCTCTATCATCTCTCTCTCACGTCTCTTCTCTTCTCTCTCTCCTATATATCTCTCTCTCTCTCTCTCTCTCTCTCTCTCTCTCTCTCTCTCACTCAATGATTAATAAGACAGATTCAGGGAGGAAGAAGAAGAAGAAGCTAATAACTCAACAGTAGACATTGAAGCCCCTCTGTCTATTGTACAAGGTAACACACATTAGCTTTAAAAAGGTCTAATTTGAACAAATTCGCCACAGGATAGACGGAACAATTTCTGTGGGGTTTCTGGGGGAGACTAATGTCTGGCAGGCAGATAACAGCACACTCTGTTCTTATAAAAAAAACATCCTCCCATTTTCTCATTCTCTTAGAAACTCAAAATGGGGCTGTAATGGGAGCTTGTCTGTTCCGGGCCGAGATGCCTTTCTGTTGAATATCATCATCGCATTGTGTCCCTTTTTTTCCAGCCAACAAAAAAAGCAATCATTTTTCTTCCTCCTCTCTTTTTATAATAAAACATGAGGTTTTTTTTTTTTCTATTCCCGTCTGATATGAATCTGCGGCGGTCCGACGGTTAACTCCTGAGAGATCCTGATGCCTATCTGCTTTATCTGGACAGAGAGAAGGAGCTAGATCCATCAGCAGCACATTTCACTGTTAAACCAGCCAGGATTGGGTCAGACGTCCTCATGAATAAGAAGCTCCGACAAGAAAGACGAGTCCCTTTTCTCCCCAGACCGGCACGAACGAAGCAGGAATACAGAAACGCTGGAATTGAGTTTCATGTTTGACACTGATGCTCAAAAACGGGATATTAAAGACCGGTTTCTCGACACAAATATATGTAAAAGAAATGAAGGCAAACGTATTTCAGGGATGCATCAGAAG
Source organism: Harpagifer antarcticus (assembly GCA_902827135.1). Taxonomy (NCBI): domain Eukaryota; kingdom Metazoa; phylum Chordata; class Actinopteri; order Perciformes; family Harpagiferidae; genus Harpagifer; species Harpagifer antarcticus. Next base: position 12,774 of record CADEHL010000785.1, read on the forward strand.
AAAAGATCATTTTGGATAGTTGGCAGAAAGACATGTCTTTTTAAAATAGATTTTATACAAGATGTGGATGTGTGTGTTTCCTTTATTTATTTATTATAATGAAAAGGAAAACTTGCTTTATGAGCTCTAACATATTTCAACATTTCTCAAATGTATTATACAAATACTTTCATATAAATAATTGTAATAAAGATCACGTGAAAAGCATAACGTTCTCTTATATATGAGAAATAACTTCAGATTTAAAGGTGCTTTTGTGGATAGAAAAAGACTGTGTCAAGATCAGGAAATAAGATATCTTTAATTATTTAAATAAGCTGTGAAGCCCAATAGAGTGCCACAGTGACGCGTCCTCAAACCCGGAAGTCAGCTGCGCATGGGTTCCTATCATAAATCTATCGATCATAAATCTATCGACTAGATTTACGATTAGAAAATGATAAAAGTAGACATGTGGAGATTATCCGGCTGAACAAAACGTGATCCGTCTCTTAAATGTGTTTCAACCACAGACCTGATTTCATGCTATTTTTCAAAATCCTATGGAGAAAATGCATTGCTTTTTGTCGAAGGAACCCATGCGCAGCTTACTTCCGGGTTTTAGGACGCGTCACTGTGACCCAAGGCCTGACCAGTTGAGAACCACTGCTCTAGAGCAGTGGTTCTCAACTGGTCAGGCCTCGGGACCCACTTTTTACTTGGTCAATAAATCGCGACCCAACATTTTGAAGCACTCAAATCTAGTCCAACAAAAAATCGTGCTGTAATATATACGCTTTTCAGCATACAATATTAAAGTGAAGTACAGCATATATCCCTTATATCCCTTCACAGAACTAAAGTATGCTTTTAAATAAGGTTTAATGAGTTGATGGAATCAAAGCTGAACTGTATAAAAAGGCACATGCTGAAAACCCAACCCCAGCAGGGGGTCTGGGGGAATTCTCCCCTCCATGCATAAACTGCATTCTGGTTCTCTGAGAAGAAAATAAATAAATCTATCACTACCCGACATATTTATAATATTTTATGCCATTGTTTGTTTTTCACTTTGTTCTGACATCTTGCTGCGAGAAGAGCAAAGAGGAGATAGTCTGTGTGACTTACTTTAAATTGTGGGTAAGGGTAGATAGCTCCCATTGTTCTGTGACCTGTCAATCATCAGACCGGGGGTCACATTTCATTATGTGTTCATTTCTATCTGAAGTTGTAACCATGGATGTATAAAGAAGAGTTCTACCGCTAAGTTATTCTCCGTGGGGACTTCCGGCAACACTCTTGATTCTGATTGGCCAGAAGACTCGAGAAAACATCAGCAAAGATATTTTATTGAGAAGATGATCACTACGTCACAGAAGTTTTCAAAACCGTTCATGGCCTCCGGTACTTCCTGTCCAACGCCGACTGCATGCACAGCGTTAGAACATCGGGCCTTCAAAATAAAAGTTTGACGTTCCCCCTCACTCACACATCCGCGACCCACTCGAAATGGGGGGCCACCCAGTTGAGAACCACTGCTCTATATGATATAGGATCACGTGAAAAGCATAAAGTTTCAAGATCATGAAAAAAGGCAAGAAAGAGATCTTTAGTTATTTAAATAAGCTGTGAAACATCAGAAAAACGTCCCAATTTCCAAGCAATAATCAGCCAGAAGAACCAATACAAAGCGAAATATGCCAAAACCACAACGTTATTTTGTTCTCTTTTGCTTTCCGTAGTCCCCCTCCTACCTGTTCTCGCAGTAGATGATCTTCAGGTCGAGGTTGACTCGGGTGACGAACATCTGACAGTCGATTCGCACCTCGTTGATGGTGGGGGGGGGCAGAGCGTGGGCCACCACCACCAACCCCAAAATCTGCACCGGCACCGAGCGGCTGTGCGTCAACGCCATCCTGATCCGGAGACGCCCCGTCACGTGGATCACCTGATAGGTCAAGAACACACAGGGAACACAGTATTACATTAAATCAATTGATACGGTCCAATAATAATGTTCTTTATCCCGTGGATCACCTGACACGGGATGAAGAATGGAGGAAGGAGAACATACCAAGTTAAAGCAAGTTTTATTTATACAGCGCAATATCTCAAAATACACTTGTCTCAGGGGGCTTTACAGATATATAGGACCCCGGTTGATGTTCACGGCAAGCTTGAGTCAGTGTTTATTATATTATGTTTTATATGTCAGTGTTTTCACAAAGCAGGAATGTATTACTTCTGA
>CADEHL010000785.1:17500-22888 GCA_902827135.1 Harpagifer antarcticus
TCAGCAGCAAGACGAGAGAAAAACAAGACCAACAGACAGGTGATTTAAAGGGGCTCTGATCATCCTCAGGTGTATATCAGTGTGTAGAGTCTCTACTTTAAAGAGTCCTCTCCTGCTGATGTTCAGGTGTATATCAGTATGTAGAGTCTCTACTTTAAAGAGTCCTCTCCTGCTGATGTTCAGTGTATATCATAATGTAGAGTCTCTACTTTAAAAAAGGGTCCTCTCCTGCTGATGTTCAGGGTGTATATCAGTAGTAGTGTCTCTACTTTAAAGAGTCCTCTCCTGCTGATGTTCAGGTGTATAGCAGTATGTAGTGTCTCTACTTTAAAGAGTCCTCTCCTGCTGATGTTCAGGGTGTATATCATATGTAGAGTCTCTACTTAAAGGGTCCTCTCCTGCTGATGTTCAGGTGTATATCAGTATGTAGAGTCTCTACTTTAAAGAGTCCTCTCCTGCTGATGTTCAGGTGTATATCAGTATGTAGTGTATGTAGAGTCTCTACTTAAAGAGTCCTCTCCTGCTGATGTTCAGGTGTATATCAGTATGTAGTGTCTCTACTTTAAAGAGTCCTCTCCTGCTGATGTTCAGGTGTATATCAGTATGTAGTGTCCTCTACTTTAAAGAGTCCTCTCCTGCTGATGTTCAGGTGTATATCAGTATGTAGTGTCTCTACTTTAAAGAGTCCTCTCCTGCTGATGTTTCAGGTGTATATCAGTATGTAGAGTCTCTACTTTAAAGAGTCCTCTCCTGCTGATGTTCAGGTGTATATCAGTATTGTAGTGTCTCTACTTTAAAGAGTCCTCTCCTGCTGATGTTCAGGTGTATATCAGTAATGTAGTGTCTCTACTTTAAAGAGTCCTCTCCTGCTGATGTTCAGGTGTATATCAGTATGTAGTGTCTCTACTTTAAAGAGTCCTCTCATGCTGATGTTCAGGTGTATATCAGTATGTAGTAGTCTCTACTTTAAAGAGTCCTCTCCTGCTGATGTTCAGGTGTATATCATATGTAGTGTCTCTACTTTAAAGAGTCCTCTCCTGCTGATGTTCAGGTGTATATCAGTATGTAGTGTCTCTACTTTAAAAGAGTCTCTCATGCTTGATGTTCAGGTGTATATCAGTATGTAGTGTCTATACTTTAAAGAGTCCTCTCTGCTGATGTTCAGGTGTATATCAGTATGTAGTGTCTCTACTTTAAAGAGTCCTCTCATGCTGATGTTCAGGTGTATATCAGTATGTAGTGTCTCTACTTTAAAGAGTCCTCTCCTGCTGATGTTCAGGTGTATATCAGTATGTAGTGTCCTCTAATTAAAAGAGTCCTCTCCTGCTGATGTTGGCAGTGTATATCAGTATGTAGTGTCTCTACTTAAAGAGTCCTCTCCTGCTGATGTTCAGGTGTATATCAGTATGTAGTGTCCTCTACTTTTAAAGAGTCCTCTCCTGCTGATGTTCAGGTTGTATATCAGTATGTAGTGTTCTCTACTTTAAAGAGTCCTCTCCTGCTGATGTTCAGGTTGTATAATCAGTATGTAGTGTCTCTACTTTAAAGAGTCCTCTCCTGCTGATGTTCAGGTGTATATCAGTATGTAGTGTCTCTACTTTAAAGAGTCCTCCTCGGCTGATGTTCAGGTGTATATCAGTATGTAGTGTCTCTACTTTAAAGAGTGCCTCTCCTGCTGATGTTCAGGTGTATATCAGTATGTAGTGTCTCTACTTTAAAGAGTCCTCTCCTGCTGATGTTCAGGTGTATATCAGTATGTAGTGTCTCTACTTTAAAGAGTCCTCTCCTGCTGATGTTCAGGTGTATATCAGTATGTAGTGTCTCTACTTTAAAGAGTCCTCTCCTGCTGATGTTCAGGTGTATATCAGTATGTAGTGTCTCTACTTTAAAGAGTCCTCTCCTGCTGATGTTCAGGTGTATATCAGTATGTAGTGTCTCTACTTTAAAGAGTCCTCTCCTGCTGATGTTCAGGTGTATATCAGTATGTAGTGTCTCTAATTTAAAGAGTCCTCTCCTGCTGATGTGCAGGTGTATATCAGTATGTAGTGTCTCTACTTTAAAGAGTCCTCTCCTGCTGATGTTCAGGTGTATATCAGTATGTAGTGTCTCTACTTGTCTCCATGCTTTAATGTTCAAAAAGCTCTCTATTTTTCACGCTCTGTCTGAAACCAGAGCCCTGTCTGCTCTGATTGGTTAGCTGGCCGGCTATGTTGTGATTGGTCAACCGCTCAGAGATGTCCCGCCCCTTAGCCTATCACGTACAATGTGTTGGAACGCTAGCCAATAGAATTGCAGGTGTTACGTAATGATGTCCATGGAGACAGAGAAACTCCCCTTCAAGGAGAATATTCAACTTGTTTTTACTCTTCTTAGGTCAAATAATTCATTTAAATAAGTCCTTTAAAGTCATTAACAATATCAGACGTCTCTATTGATTTAGCCCAACTGTGGCCGTTTCATCATTCAGCACACTTTTCTCTCCCCCCACTCCCACCCCCCCCCCCCCCGACTCCCCCACTGACGAGAAGGAAGTAGAAGAAGTGGTTTCCTGAAGGTGAGACGCTCCATTTGTCAGAGACAGAGAACAACTGCATATTCATAACCTCTCCATCCATCAGAGAGAGTGATGGGAGGGGAGACAACACACACACACACACACGCGCACACACACACACACACACACACACACACAACACACACACACACACACACACACACACACACACACACACACACACACACACACACACACACACACACAGATCCTTGTGGATTAAATACTCTCACCAACACTTAACGGTAAATTGGAAATGTGCAATACTAACACATAACCTTTTTCTTAGTAGTTGTTGTCACGTCATATACCCACAGTCATTTACTTAAGTACATTATAGAGACAGTTGTACCTAAGTATTTCCATGTTATGCTACTTTGATTATAATCTCCTCCATTCTCAAAGCCAATATTGTGATGTTTACTCTCTCACTATTTATCTGACAGCTTTAGTTACTTTTCAGAATCAGATTATTACAAAATATAAATCTACTGATAAATAACATTTGGTTAAGATTTCCAGCATTAATAATAATAATAATACAGAAGTTCAATATATATGATTCAGAAAGGGCCATTACCCATAATGAGTACTTAAACTGTTGGTACTTTAGATATGTTTGAAGCCATCACTTCTGTTCTTTGATTTAAGTAAGATGTGAAATGCAGGACTTTAATAGTTTCCTTTAGTCTTTAGTAAGGGAGACTCACACTTGGTGTCGATCCATATGGTTTGATCTAAAAGAATCTGTCTTTTTGTATGTATATGTATTTTTGTGTTGGTACTGTAATTTATACATGTATACATCTGTACTCTCGTGTTGGGAACACTGTAAGGCTGGTTGGGTTACCTCCTCTACAACTCCCCTAACACACACACACACACACACACACACACACACACACACACACACACACACACACACACACACACACAGGTCTCTAGTGGACACAGCGGTTTGATCAGCGCTGATACATGTTGACAACGTCTAATCTAGAAAAATTGAAAGAAATGAATTAATATGCAAATTCGCCTTTATGATATAAATGTCCTTGAAGAGAGTGAGACAAGAGGCGGGGGAGGGAATACAGAGGGGGAAGAGAGAGAGAGAGAAAGGGAGGATAATAAGGAAAGGGAGGTGAGAATTAAGAGAAGGAGAGAGAAACATGAAAAAGGAAGAAGAAGAAGGGCGGAGGTGGAACAAGAGGGAGGAAGACAAGAAGGAAGAAATTAAGAAGAAAGTGACGGAGAGAGGTGAAAAAGATGGAGGGGGAAGATGAAGACAAAAGAAAGGAAGGAGGAAATGAGAGGAAAGGAAGGAGGAAATGAGAGGAAAGGATGTAGGAAATGAGAGGAAAGGATGGACAAGAGGGAGGAAGAAGAGGGGAAAGAGAGGAAAGGATTTAGGCTTCTCAGGAGGAGTTACACTTCTCTCTCTCTCTCTGTTTCTCTCTCTCCCTCCATCCCTCCTCTCTCGGTCCTCCAGGAAATCAGCCTGGATCTGACGGAGGAATAATGATGATGGAGGGAGAGAGAGAGAGAGGGACTGTCTCTCTCTCTGTGTTATTCACTTTGAATTAATAGGATTAGTTTCCCTACAGAAACACACACACACACACACACACACACACACACACACACACACACACACACACCATATATCACTTTCATTGTCAAACACCATAGTCTCCCCCTTTCATTTTGAACACACACTTTTATATCAACACCTCCTCGCCAAGGCTGCATGCTCCCGTGTGTGTGTGTGTGTGTGTGTGTGTGTGTGTGTGTGTGTGTGTGTGTGTGCAATTAAACAATTTCTGAAAGAATGAAGTGAATGAAGTGAATGATGGAGGACAGACACAGGGGAGAGGGGAAGAAGAGAAGGAGAGTCAGACAGAGGAAGAGGAATGGCTTTGGAAGTGAGAAAGTTGACATGATAGAAAGATGAAGAAGGGAAGAGAAAGAGGAGGATGAGAAGGAGGAAGAGTATCAGAGGGGTTGTGTAGAACATGATGATGAAAAGAGAAATGGGGGGTGAACAGAGTGAGATAACGAAAAGACAGACGAGAAGAATAAGAGTGAGGAGACGCAAAGAAGTGAGGCAAGTCGAGGACATCGCAAGTGAAAGAAACGTCATGAGGCGGAGAAAGAAACTGGGTACATAATGAAACATGGAGGAGTAAGAGACTGGAAGAAAAGAAGTTGAATAAAAGGTGAAGACGTAGCAAGAGGGGGAACAAGTTCTGCGACAAAGAGAAAAGAAATGAGAAGGAGCAGGGACGTGCACAGACATTTGGAGGGGCTATTGCTCTAAACTGGAAAAAGGACCCCCCCCCCCCCCCCCCCCCGAAAAAAAAACACAAGACCTTTTGAAAATTCTAACTTGTTTTTAATGCAAAAGAAACCAATCGATTTGTACATCAACTAATTTGAAGAGTAATTCACATCTCATAAGAAAAGAAGCTAAGGTGACTACTTGCATTCGGGAGTTCATCAAAAGAAAACCAGGGAATTTTTTAGTTGTGCGGTCCATATCTCATTAAAATATCTAATGTTATAACTATTAAAGACAAAATGGGGACAATTCTGTTTTAATGTAGTTTGACCTTAGTAACTGCTGAGCAGACATTCTGATAAAATAGGGCTTCTAACTAATTACCTTAAATAAACTCACTAATTAATGAAACGCATTATTGTTATCATTCTTTATGAGCGCAGTAACGGTACCTAATTACTTATTTATTTAGTATTCCATAACTTAATAACAGAGATGGTCAAAATGAATTAGAGACATGGCAGAAATCCTACGATGAAGCGGGACAGTGAAGTGTTCT